>PVIJ01017474.1:0-29285 GCA_004024925.1 Scalopus aquaticus | reverse complement strand
CATTGATAAACTGACTCGTTCCTCTCCACTCGGGAGCCAGTTTATCAATGGGGTCTGCCTTGACCACCCTTCACCCTTGTAAAATCTCAGCCTCTGCCGCCCCCACCCCTCCATGCTCTCCAGAACCTCCTGCCCTACCACGCTCTTCTGTAACTATCATTCTGTATATTACCCCAAGTGCTTCTTTTCTCTCCGCCACAATTAGCATGGAACCTCCCTAAGGGCCGGAACTTGGGGTCTGCTCAGTTCACTGATAGATCGAATCTGTGCCTGGCCTATGGGTGCTTAATACATGATTATTGAACGAGTTTGTTACAGAAGATTTGAATAAGATGCGGGCTGGCAAAGAACTCTATTAAAAAGGAAAAGGGGGAGGTGGGGGCCAGGCCTGAGTGGGGGAAACTAACAAAACCTCTACGGAGTGTGGATCCAAAGTCTTTGGGACTTGGTACATTTGAGTCTGGGCTGGGCTGACATACACAGCAGGGCTCAGGCACGGGGTGGAGTGGGGGCAGCGAGCGGCGGAGCCGACCCGGAGGAGGGGGTCGCCATCATCCTCTCAGGGTTTGTCTGCAGGCGGCTGGTGATTCCTGCTAATGGTGGCCAGGCGGGAGCAGATCCGTGCTGCCTGTGGGTGGCCCTCGCTGACCAGCCTCGACCAGCGTCCTGTCTCTCACCTGCCAGGGCAGATGTCAGAAAGGGGCAGTGCTCAGCCATCAGCCCAGGGCCCAAGGCCCTGCAGGGCTTCTCACTGTAAAGAGAATCATGAAAAGAGGAGCTTGGCCCATCAGGGCCCAGGACAGCAGCTTTGTTTGTCCTCTCAAGAAGCCTGTTCCTGCTCTGCCTCTGGGGTTGAGTGGCTGGAATGAAGGGGGGCCAGAGGGGGGTGGGGAGGAAGGAGAGGTAGATAAACAGCGTGTTCTTTCAGTGGGACAAGGATTCCCTATCCAGGTAACCTTGGTCAATAATCAGACCCCGAGAGCTGGCTGCCAGCTGATTGTGTCTAACACAGACTGTAAGTGCCATGGCGACCTCTTCAGCTGCGGCTCCTCTTCAGAACAGAGTGCCATGCTGGGCTGCTCAGCGTGAGTGCCTTTCCTGCCTCCGAACCCGGCTGCTGGGCAGCACGTGCCCGTCTGCTGGGAACTCAGGCCAAAGTCAAGTAATCAGTTTTCTTTGCGATTCTGCAAGCAAGACTGTCAGTATTTACCAGGATGGCCTAAGAGACACCCCAGACTACGGGAAACCGCGTGCCCTTTTATCACAATTTGTTACGAAGACTTTCATTTATAAGATATAGAAAGAGAAACCTTTTTGCCTCTTGGGGCCAGGTAACTTAATTTGACATTAGAAACTCAATAAAGAAAAGAGAAACCCAATAAAATTGGCTGATGTGAGTTGGTGGAAAGTTTAGTTGCTGGAATGCCCACTTCCAGGGCGGGGACAGTGATCTAGGGCTGGGTTACCTGACGCCGGGCTCTTAGCCTGGCTTAGCTCTTCCTGGTGAGGAACTCGCTGTGCATGAGTTCTGGGGTGCAGAGGCCCGCCATTCCACATTCACACGGGACGACCCCAGCTTGCCGGCTGTTGGCTGCTCCCCAGGTAATTTCAGGGCAAAGACTGTCGGGTTAAAACCACCTGCCATCTGTTGGTGAAAATTTTTTGAATTCTCAATGATGAGTCACTTATTTCTCCTGCTGTTCCTTATGCTGCCAGGACTAACTTACCTAATGAGCAGTGTCCCTTGGGCCAACACTAGGGAGGGTGGGAAGGAGGTTCCTTGCATTTACACAGATCTGGGAGAAGATCCCCCCACTTCCCCAGGATCTAGCCCGATCCTTACCCGCTGGCCCCTCATGGTCACCAGCCTCAATCTGGTTTGCATTGAGAGCCACCCATATGTTCTTGCCAGTTTCTCTACATGTGGCACCAAGTAGGCCCTTCTTGGTTCGATGAGACTGAGGTTGGTGACCACAAAGGGCCACCAAGAGTAGTGCCCCCCGGGTCAGGATGCCCACTGGCTGTGCCACCCAAGACTGACATTCTGAGGCAGTCTGTTCTTGCCACTCTCAAAAGGAGAGTGTGGGCAAGATTCTTAGGAGCGATTCAGACCTTCTCTGTGCAGACGAGCCGAGGGCATGACACGGGCTGAAGGCACACCTTATGGGCAGGGCGGGCAGGCGGCTGACTGGAGATCAGGCTAGCAGACCCCTCTGTCCTTGAGAGTGTGGCAGCCACGTCCTGGGCCAGAATACAAGGTACAATTCTCCACGGACTCAGGTCACACAAATCGGCTTTTATTGTGTCATCATTTGTCCAAAAAACATTTATTAAGATGGTTCCAATCTAGCTTTATTCACGTATCCTAAAATATGTCTGTGCTTCATAGCTGCCATTTTCCCCCACCCCCAAATTCTAAGCTAAGTAGCGGCAGAAAAGCCCTAAGCACAGAAGGCTGCAGCTCCTCCAAGCAAGCCCGCTTCACTGACGCTTTCTGCAGAGCGCCCGCCTGGGGAGATCTCCGAGTCCCGAGTCCCGGGTGGGCGGGACTTTATTCTTACCACAGAGTAGGTGTGCTTTTGTGGGAGCCTCTTTCCCCAGCCTCCCAGATCGGAGGCAGAGTTCTGTGCTGAGTCTGGGTGGGAGGCGGCGTTCCTGTGCTGGGAGCTCCAGGCTGGTCCTTCTGCCTGTCGGTAAATGGGAGAGGCGCCGGCTGAGCGGGCCCCAGGCACACCGAGCCCCAGCTGGCCACTACAGTCAGGATGGTGTTATGAAATTTTGTCCTGGAATGACCTGGGGGATAGAGGGCCGGGAGGGGGGTGCACAGGACAAGGTGGTGCTTCTTAGGTGGAGCCCACAGTGCTGCTGATCTCCTGAGCTGAGCATCGATTTACCGCAAGTAACCTTGCTCCCAACATTCCTTGTTTGCACAAGAAGCACTTGTTGCTGAGACGGCAACACTGACACTCTCCAACTCTGCCCCCTCCGGGTACTTGAAGGTGAGGCTGCACCTCAGTCCTCAGCTCCGTGGGGGCCGAGCTCTGGGGGCACAAGCAGTCCCTTCTCTGAATGGTGCTTTGGCCTCACATGGGCTCCAGATGAGACGTGGGCGTCTTGCTGAGCTTGCAATACAAGAGAACTTTGGCAAATTGTCCGCGTCACCATTTCAGAGCTGGAAAAAGACCACCATGGTCTTCAGCACAGCGACAGGCTGAGGGAGTCAGAGGCACCAAATGCCAACCAGCCAGACACTTGGGCACAAGGCCCCTCGGCAGGGGCACAGCAGAGTGACGCCACCTCCGGAGGACTCCCAAGCAGGCTGAGGGCACGTGTCTGAAGTGGGCAAGACACTGAAACTGGGGGATGAAACATGCCCACACCCAGAGAGCCAAGGGGGCGCTTCAGGATAGATTCCTGCAGGCTAGTGGGCTCGGGCCATTTTCAGCAAAGGAAATCAGAGGACATTGGCTTTTTTCATAGAGAGCAGCTACCAAAGGTTGGAAATCTGCTCAGCCCCTATATAAAAGTAGCTACAGGCTAATCCGTGGTGGTGGAAGAGATTTGCTTTCCAGCTCTCAGACTGTTTTAGAAATGCTGATGTATCAGGGGATTTGTTTTAGCAAAGACCCTTACTTTCCCCTGAAGCTGTCTCGTATAAACAGTAATCCCCAAGAAACTAGCCCCCCAAGCCCAGCAAAGGGGCTGCCTCCAAGCCAGGGCAACGGCTGTTTCCTAAAGATGCCTGCAAGAAATGCAAATGCCAGCTCGACATTTCCTGAACCCTGGTTATTTACCAGACTAGCACCCGCCCTGGGAAGTGTCTAATCCTGTATCGAATACAGAAAGGCAAGCCGCTGGCTTCGGGTGCATGAGTCCATTGTGAAGACGAGCCGTTCCTCCAGAAAGACCCAGATCTGCAAGGCAGCTCTGCTCACAGCTGTGTCAGGGACAGCCTTGGTAACGCCAGTTTACTCCAGAGGTGGAGAGAACTTAACAGCTGGGAGAGAATCTTCAGCGCTCCCTCGGGGCATGTGCAAATGTCATTGCTTCGAAGGAGACGCTGTGAAGAGAGTCCCGGGAATGATGGTGGCACCAGGTTCACATGGCACGTGGAGCCGAGCTGCCCGGGAGGCCATGGCAACCAGGCAGCCTGCTTGCTCAGAGACAGGGACCTCAGCAGGTGGCTGCAGACTCAGAGCCAGCCCTCCCCGCCTTGCTGCGAGATGCCCAGCACGGACTTGTGGGGGATTCTGCACTCCTGCAGAGACTTGGTGAGGTCAGAGAAGCATCTCCGGGGCACCTCCATGGTTTCGATGCTGCAGTGCTGGTAGGTGGTCTTGTTCTTGTGTTCAGCCACGGTGACCACGGTCTGCAAGTCGTCAGTGGGCCGGAAGTGGCGGACAAACCTGCGGCCTGACGGCGAGCGGACGGCAAGCAGCAGCCTGGGCTCTCGGTCGGACGGTTCCTCCAGGTCGCCCTCCCTGGACCAGCTCTGTCTCTTGGTTCGGACGATCCGTTTCCTCTCCAGGACACAAGCTTGAGGCCTGGAATCTTCTTCACTGGTCTTCGTGGTGCAGCTGTCCTCTTGGTAAAGTGTGTGTACGCTGCTCAGCTGCAGGGAGCCAGCCTTTTTAGCGACTGTCTCCACAGCCCCCTCCTCCAGGGTCTTCCTGTTGATGGATGGAAGGACTGGGTATCTGTTGAGGGAGGAGGAGGCCCCCGCAGGCGCCAGCTGCAGCAACTCGGGGATCTCATCGGGAGCGCCCTGATGTGGCGATCTGGGTGCACAGGCCCCGGATTTCTGGCTGCTTGGCAACTCGCAGGGAACGGCTGAGGGCGGGGAGGAGGGCGTGCGGTGGGAGCCCTGGGGCTGCTGCAGACTCGGCCGGGTCCGACCCTTGGCGGACTTGGGCCTGATGACATGCATGTCCAGCGAGTCTGGCTGCCAGATGAAGCCGTCCACGGGGCTGCTGCCGGCAGGGCTGCGCTCGCAGGGGGCTATGTTCACTGGGGCTTCTGTGGCCATTGCTGCTCAGCACTACTAAGGGAGCAGGAGAAAAGAGGAGGCTATGGGTTAGCTTCCTGCCTGAGCTGCAGGGCCCAAGTCTTTCCCTCCCAGGGGCCAGAATGAGCATTAACCGACCATAGTGGGGGTGGGGGGCAATTTTCCCTGGATTTCTGCTTCTGGAGAGGGGTGCCAGCTGCAATACATGCATTCATTCATTCATTCATTCATTCATTCATTCATTCCAGGCACTTGGAATGTATCAGTGAACTGAAGTTCTTGCAATTTAATAGAGTAGGGAAAGACAGTCATTCAACCTACAAGTAAACAGAGTAGTAACTACTATGAGTAAAATAAACAAAGTATTATACCAGAGAGTGACTAGGGTGGTAGGTGAATTCTTACTCTTATTGAGAGTAGAGACCAGAATGAGAAGAAGAAACAAGCCAGATGACACTCTAGACTGGGGACACTTTTGCTGTAGACACATTCCAGCTTTCTGAGCCACGTGGTCTGTGTTTCGCCTGCTCACCTCCGCTCTGGTCACACAACAGCCATGGATACTACTTGATCCAATGATGGTGGCTGTGTTCTGATAAAACTTTATTGACAAAGAAGCAGTGCACCAGGATTGGGTTGCCCATGCTTGGTTTGCAGACGAGGGAAGAGCCAGGGAAAGTGCAGGGGCAGGGCAGATCTTGGCACGACCCAAGACCAGGCTGGCTCCCGGGGCGAGGCACTCGCTCGGGCATGGCCTGTGCTATATGCGGATGTGGAGGCAGAGAAGGGAGCTTGCCAGTAGTGAGGTGGCTTTACTCTAGAAGGTGACAGCACCCTGTGAAGCTACCAAGCCAGGACCGGGCTCAGCTTCACTCACTGCCAAGTGGGACAGACGCGGTCGCCGCACCCTGAGCTGGCAGAGGTAGTCTCTGGTTCAAGACCAGGGCTCACTCAACCTCTTCCCTAAAGGGCCAGGCAGTATAAAACATTTTCGGCTTGGCAGGCCCGACAGCCTGTCACACTCAGTGCTGCACTTGGGGTTCGAAAGCCGCCAGAGACAGAACGTAAACAACAGGTGTGGCTGTGTCTCGATAAATCTTCATCTATGGGCACCGGAATTTTAAGCTCCTATCATTTCCACGTGGCACAAAATATTATTCCTCTTGATTTTCTTCAACCATTTAAAAACATAAAAACTATTCTTAGCTCACAAGCCACAGAAAAATGGGTGAGGGCAGCATTTGGCCCGTGGGCTCTCACTTATGGAACCCAGTCCTAGACCAACTCCGAAGGGGGCCTCTGGATGTATGCTTGGGGGACTCTGAGCGCATGCTTGCTTACAGACACACTGGTCCTGCTACTGAGGACGGGCTGGGCTTCTCTCCCTGCACTGACCACATCCTGTCTCTGTCTTCCCAGCACCCTTGTAAATGCTTTAAGGGGTTCTCTATTTGGTTCTCCAGGGATCCTCGTGAAATCACACAGAAGCAATGTTCTGAAGCCTGGTGGGAGGCATTGGCACTCCTGGGGCAGGCTCAGAACTGCCCGGTCAGGTCTCCTTCTCACTCATTGCCCCCCTGGGGGACCCCTTTCACTAACCGGCGACACACCTCCTCCCCATCCACAGTTGCATCATTCCCAGGACACAGCGCTGCCCGGAGCTCCCTGCCTCCCTCTGAATCCCAACCACCACAGTGACTGCTGGTTTCCGCCCATGGACTGACCAGGTCTTGCCCAGCCCTCTAAAAGCCTTCTAGGAACTTCATGGGGGCTCACAGTCCCCAGGCAGCAGCGTGTTTGGGTGCAGAAGACACAGGACCCGCTATCCTAAGGCCTGGGTTCTACTTCAGGTCACATGGCCTAGGACAATCATTCCGCACCCAGCTTTCCTCATCTACCTATAGCCTTCGCCATGTGACCTTGAAGACGTCACTCAACCGCCTCTCAGTAGCACTCTCTTGCTTTGCAACAGGAGGCTAGTGAAGTAGGGGAGTGACGCAGAAGAGGCTAGAAGCACCGGGCTTGGCACATCGTAAACACGTTAGACAGCAAGGGGTTTTAAGCTTCTGTTCACGGTTTTCTGTTTGTTTAATGCTTTCTGTTGTCTCACATCTAAAAGCTTTAGCTGGTGCTTGGAGCCTCTCCCCGGGGTATCCTTAGTGATCGCACACCCAGTCACCTCCACCCAACTGGTTGAATCCAGGGACGCGAGCCTGCCTTGCCCACTGCACAGAAATGCCAGGAGGCTTACATGAGCTACTACTCCCTGGGAGATCGCCTCAACCAGGCGAATTAAAACCTTCCTAATAAACCCCTTCTAACTCTACTCTTTGATCCCATAGACACCTCAAATTCACTTACTCCAAGCCACCTTCCCGCACACCCCTAGATGATGCCACCCAAGCCCCTCAGCTACCATCCCCATTCCGTGTGTATTCCTACCATTACCCACTTTTAAGGAGTATCCTCCCCCTCCCATTAAAACCAAAACCAAACCAAACACAATTTCCCTCTGCGATCTGAGGTCACTCAATGCACAGTCTCAAACAAAGTCACCCTCTCTTTCCTAGCTTAAATGCCTCCGCTTTTGCTCCAAGTACTCACAGACAGAGTCTCTACACTCTGTCTCCTCTTCTCACTGCTCTTTCACACCCAATCTGGCTGCTGGGAGTGCAGGGGCCTTCTCCTTGGCATCTCCCAACCTGCCTAGCGCCTTGTTAATTTCATCTTTTTTCTGATGCACTGTGAAGAATGTGTTTTCTCTCCCTCCTTTATTCTCGTTGAGTTCTCAAGTCCTTGCCTGGCAATTAGACAGCTCTGCACTTTAACTCAGGATGGCATGAGGTCACAATTGCCCTGCTGTTCTGCCAAAGACAAGCCGGCCCAGCACTCCCCCCTCTGCCACTTCCCCTCCGGCGGAGTGGCTATTAATTTGCCACAGCTTCTACAGAATTTATCACAGACTTGGCTTCTAACTCCCACACATGCCTCGGGAAGGTTTAACTGTCAGTAAGTTTGGTAACTTAGAAACCTCTTCCTTAACAATTTTGATGAGGAGAGTCATGTGTTCTCACAAGCTCTCTGCTGGATTATTTTTAACAGTCAAACTTGGGTATGTGCACGCACTTTCTATACCTATCGGTGCTATATAATTACCCGTGTTCGGGGGGTGTCCTGTTCAAGACACCCTGGTCATAAGATAACATGACTTCGAGCTATCATGGAGAAAAACCTCAATTATGACTAATGCCTGGAAGCCCACTCATGGTTATTTAGAGACTAACACCTCCTTCAGGTAAAGCCGTTCCATCCAACCTGCTTTCATAACCCACTGCCTCCCGCCGCGTGTGGGACCATCTGTCACAGAGGCCAACACCAACTCTCCCAGCAGGATCACGTGGTGAAGGTACAGTGGTGAGAAACAGGTGTTTAGGGACCTGGGCCAACTGTGCGTTTTATTCACACCTTGGGTCCTGAACTCTGTCTGCCTCCTCCCAGGCCCGCCCACGAGCCCCAGCACAGGAAGGCTGCCACAGCACCCACCACTCTCCCTGCTCAGCTGAGCTCGCCACCTCTAGTCCTGGCAGGCGCTCAACCCCGAAGTGATTTAACCAGGTCGAGGCGTAGGACTCCATCAACCTGCCAGTGGAATAGGCAAGTGGCCTGTTTACTTAAACATATTAGCTGCACCCCGAGGCCTGCTAGGAGTCAGGAAACAAACACTGACAACTGTTTCCAGGAAGTTGCCGGCAGGGCAGGTGGCCATTCCTTAAGATGAATCGCCAAATCAATCAGCAAGAAGGAAAGTCTGATTGGCACTGAAGCCACATTTCTGCCCCCCAGGGGTGCCCACCACAGGGTCAGACTGCCCTATTTCATTTAGAACCCAAATCTAAACCTACATAAAATGCAATAAAAATAACTACCCACATGCCATCTGCTGTATATACCAACACTACATAGACTTGAGTCGGTCGTTCAAAAATGTTTATCGATTAGTGCCATCCCCTGCCAACCCCCCTGCCTCCTCCTGAAGCTTTCAGAATGAAAACCCTCAGAAGAAGTGACAGGAGATGGCAGCTGGCCTGAGAATGTGAAAACTTTGGTCCAATTCCTAATTCCCTCAGACTAGTGGTCAGCGCGCACTGAGCTTTCCTGGGCGGGCAGAGAAGCTGGACAAGCGGCCGCCCTGAGACCAAAGGTTTAGAAAAAGAACTGAGAATGGTTCAACAGCAGGGGACGCAGCGAGGCGGGGGTGGGGGTGGGGGTGGGGGGCGATGGAGGGGGATAGCTCAATCATTTCCAAGCACTGGGAACTCTAGAAGGCAATGGGCTTAAGCAGCAGCAGAGGCATTTAGGGGAGAGGCAAGAAAGTGAGAGAGAGAGAGGTGACCTGCATGAAGCAGCACAGGTCTGGGGCAGGCACAGTCTGGTCGAGGTCTTTCTGTGTGACCAGGGCATCCTTTCGTCCCTCTGGGTCTGTACGGACCAGGCAGGGGGCGGGCTCAGTGGTTTTCTAGGCCCTTGCGCAGAGTTCAAGCGTTATTCCCACAACGGGGAGCTCCGAGCCGGTGGCCTTTGCCGGGGGAGTAGCCACTTCTCTCAGGAGGCCCCGGTCCTATTTTCCTGGCTTCTCCCCTGGGACGGTGTCTAGGGAGCCCTGCCCTGATGCCTCGTGGGCCGGGGTCTGGCCTCTCCAGGCCCCTTCCACTCCGCGGGGGGTGGTGGCAGCTCACGGAGCTCACCTTGCTGCTCGCTCCATCCGCGGCCCTCTGCCGGCTCTTTTCCGCTGGTAAACAGCCTGGGTCTCCGGGGCAACCGTGCGGGTGGGGGGGCACGTGCTTCCTGTCTGACCGGAACCGCCCAGAGGAGGGGGGGCCTGGAGGAATCCCAGGGAGGGCACCTGGGGACCCAGTTCTGGCCTCTGCTGCCTCTGCCCGTCGTCCTCGTCCTCGCCTCACCTGCCTCCTTGCACACCTCCTGGAGAGGCCGCCTCCAGAGGAGGAGCCATCTGGCGGGGGGGGGGTGGTGGGCTGGGTTAGGGGGCAATTCTGCCCCCCTCACGCGGTGACCTTGGTTCAAGCCCTGGCCCTGTCAGTGCCCGGGTTCAGATGAAGCTGCTGGCTGTTGCCCGCACACCTTGCAATCTGAGTGGCTGCTCTTAGGGCATCTCTTGAAGTTTGGGATCGCTTGTCTCCTTATCCGTCCCCGGTTTCCACGTCATTTCCTGTGTCATTTAACATCAGCCTGCCCCGCCTGCCCACACCTGCAACCTTGTTATCAACTTCATCTGCCCCTGCGGACCCTCCTAACCAACCTCTCACACTTCTGGCAGCTCCAGTCACTGGGGCCACATTTTTTTCCTGCATCTCCTACACAGCCAGTCGATTAACCTCTGCTTTCTCCCTGCCGTCAAACTGCTTCTCCCCTTTTCTGTCCAGTCCATGACCCACGACCTCAGCCATTGCCTTGCAAGAATCCTCCCTGCCCTGAGCTGCTGTCTCCCCATCCCTCCCACCTGATGGTGAAGCAGGTCGCCCACACCAGGAGCTCTCGACCAGCCATAGACGCTGGCGGCGAAGCTGTGGTCTCCAGCTTCAGTGGGCCTCTCCACCTCACACAACCACCTTCCTCAGCTGTTTCTCCTTTCTCCTCAGTACCTGTTTCAAGCCTGTCCCCTCTCCCCTACTCCCACTCAGAAGATAATCTCACTTGGAGCTTCAGAGGAAAACTAGAAGCCCTCATGTGGAAACACTCTCAGCCTCCTGTCCGCAGTCCTGCAAACTTGGCTACTTTTGCCTTCTTTTCTCCCCCTGATTCTGTCCAAGAAGCTCCTCCATCACTGTCTTGCCATAGAGCCAGGCATCTGCACATGCACCCTCAGGACCCCCGGCCTCTGCTCCTCTATCCCCTCTGCCTGGAAGATCCCACTCTCCCAGCCCTCCTCCCCTTCCTCGGCCCTATGCCCGCCTCCTCTTCAGGCCCCATCTTAAGGATGAAGACCTTTTCCCCCCATGGAATGAGAAGAGCTCCGAAAGGAGTCTGCCCCATTCTAGACTCTCGGAATCCACCGATCAGCAATGTCAGTAGACATTCAAGAACCGTATCTTCAGAGGGAAGAGTCAGCTTTCTATCAGGATATCTTGCATTGTTGCAAATTATTTGCTGTCTTATTTATGCAGGACATGTGGACCCAGATTACAATAGGCACTCAACTCAGACCCCCTTCAAGACAAGCACAATTTGCTTAAGAAGACCCATCACGTACCCACAAAGAGTTATATATCAGATTATCTTCAATACAATTTGAGCCAAGGGTGGAGGAGTAGGCCCAGGCTGGATGTGGTTATATGTGAAATCAATGGGCCAACAGGAAGTTCTTCTGGAAGCACTTCCAAAAGAAGGAGGGCTATTTCAGTGCTGTTTTTCTGCCCGGCTCAAAAAGGAACTCCTGACCTGTGGAAGCTGTTAGTCAGGGCCTGGTGGGCAGGCCTCCCGCTAGGGTGGCCTCCTCCTCCTCCTGGACACCCAGAGTGGCATCTGAGGCCCAGGAGGGTGCAGGAGGTGGTGGTTTTCGGAGCTGGTGGTTTTGCAGCTCTGTGCTGGCGGCCTATTTCTTGTAACCGATTTGTCAGAAATATCTAAGCAATGCTCTTCAGTCCTTCAACGCCCACCCAAAAGAGATTAAAGTGGATTCTTCATCAGCTATTTTCATATCACCTAAGAATTATGCAATCTTTTGCAAAATCAAATCGGTTTCTCACACCCCCCCTTTGTGTGCACGCACGCGCGCGCCTGTGTGTGTGTGTGTGTGTGTGTGTGCATGTGCGTGCCCCCATGTAGGCATGCAGTGAAATGGTGGTTGTTTCATATTCAGCAGTATGGACCTTTTGCTCCCCATGCGGCGTGGTGCACGGCCCAGGGGAGGAGGGGGAGGCAGCTGCCAGTCGATTGTCATGCCCACCTGCTCTTTAAAGAGAACGCTGCCTCTGCTGCCTCTGTCTCCCCTCCTTCTTTAAAGACGGGTCTTTAGACGACAATGCCTGTCCTGCCTGGCCTCGGGCACACATGCGCAGTGGATGCTCAGTAAATGGCCAGAGGTCACTGCCCTGCCAGCTGAACTGTGGACTCACCCTGCTTTCCAGCCACACTGTTGTACTCCCCAGCTCTCTCCCAGCCTCCAGTCAGCTGGTTCCCCAAATGCACCCTCGGGGCTCTCCCGGACTGTGCTCACATCTGCCCCACCATACTCCCTTCCTTGAAGTTGATCCAAACTTACCTCAAGGCCCATTTTCAGAGTTACCCCTTCCCTGAAGGCTTCTCTGAACATCTCTCCCCACAAGCTCCCGCTCTGTTGGTGCAGCTGGAACAAGCCCGAGAGGGAAGCTTATCCCTCTCTAGGTCGGCCCTTCAAATCACCACAGCTGTCTCCATAGCAGCAGCACTGGCTAAACCTCGGGGCTCCCAGGTGCAGGGCAGTTTTAGAACCCCAGGGCAGCTGATCCCACAGCCCACCCCACTCCTGAATCCCCCCACCCTGCCTGGCATTCCTGCAACACGCTTGGTCAGTGCAGGCTCACGGGCGGCCGGCATGGCCGCTGAGTCCAGGGCCTCGCCCGCCAGCCAGGCGCCTCGGTAACTGACAGCTTGTCTGCAGCAAGCTCCAGTGTGCAGCCGGGGAGTGTGAGGAGCGGGCTGTTGGGAGGGTGCAGTGAGAAGAGGATGTCAGGGTCTTTGGCAGGAAAGCGCACTGGGGTGTTATGAGCTCCTGGAGGGCAGGGTCCGGCTGGTGTCAGGCCCCCCCCCCCGCCCCCCTGCTGCACGTGGTGCCTGCTTTGCGGTCGGTGCTCAGCAAATGAGAATGAAATGAACGGTGGTGGTGCCACCGATGCCACAGCTGCCTTTTCTCTGCAAGATCCAGCAAGTTGCCACTTGGCATCCTGCCCCACCCCCACCCAGGGTATCTGGCCTGAGGCGTAAATGACCCGCCTCCCTCCTCAAGGCCTGGGCCTAAGGCAGGAGTTGCTGTTTCTTAGCAACTTGTCCCCAGAGAGCATCTAGCTGCTTTCTGAACTAGAGACTTCTGGTTCGGGAGTCTGTGCCACTGCCTGGCTCTGTGTCCCCAACACCACTGGAGGCGAGGGCTGAGACCATGGGTGAACTTAAAGCAGAAGCTGAACTGGCAGGGCAAGAGGCCAGCCCAGCCACCGGTGCCTCCAGGTGAATCAGCTTCCCAAAGGGACCTGCAAGAAGCAAGTTTCCAGATAATGAAACTCACCCTTTGAAACACTGCAGTTTTTAAATTAAAAACCTTAAATTTAAATTTCCCCTGTGTTACTGGAAAATCTCCAAAAATGTGTTGCCTATTTCCCTGTTGTCTCCAGCAGAACATGTTAACCACAGCAGCTCCCCTCTGCTACTGTTGACCAAATGCTTCCGCCTTCAGAGTTTGCTGAATCTCGCCGGCACTCTGTGGGGGGCCAGGGGCCTTGCTTCCATGTGACTGAGGAGGAAGCAAAGTTCAGGGGCTTAAAGAGCTCTGTATGGAAGTGGTGCTCCCCCGACCCCAACCAGCCCACCTTCCCAGCTTAGAATCCGGAGTTATCTGCGTCCTGCCTTGAGGTCTCTTGCACAATGCAGCTTGCCTGGGTGACTGACGTCAGGCTGTGCTGCCGCTAAGGCTGGGGTCCTTTGCACCTAACTCCGTGGCCCAGGTTCAACGACTCGGTCAGTTGTTTTAATCAGTCCTCGCTCTACTAAGTTAGTCCTCTGACTTCATTCCTGTTCACCTGCTGGCTTGGAGAAAAGAGGCCCATCCCTTGCTAGAATCGTGTCTAAAATAAGACGTGGCGTCTGTGGGTCATTTGGGTTTTATTTTCTCAGCTGTGTTTCAACAGATTCAGCCCTTGACCTCAACAACCCACAAGTAAGCAGGAAAACTAGTAAAGGGGTGTGGGAGGAGGCTTTGGGGTCAGGTGTGCCTAGGTTAAGTCCTGGGCCCACCAACGAGCCATCCAAGTGCTAACCCCCTCCAGTTTCCGGTCCCTCATCCAGTCCTGGGGTGGCTTGTCCCTGCCTCCAAGACTGATGTGTGCAGCAGCAGAACAGAGCAGCCAGAGGACTCAGAGGGGCTCAGAGAGAGAACCACGCGCTCCTCTCCTCAGGAGACTGTAGTTCTGTTTGTATTTCTCAAGCTTGAAGGGTGGTAGGACTCTGGTCCTCCGTTCATTCATTCATTCATTCCTTGCTTCCTTCACTCCTCACGGCCTTGCTTACTGCCCATCTCTCCATGCTGAATCCTTAGTGAGGATAAGGACCTGTCTAGCCGGGGGTGTGAGGACTTCATGAGTAAGTATCCGTGATGTGCTCGGACGCTGCAGGGTACAGAGTAAATGGGGTACACAAATGGGCACCAGTGTGTGCCAGGCCCTGTACAGTTGGGTACCGGGGACAAGAGACGAACAAAGTAGAAGGACCTTTGACTTCTGAGGCTTGTAGGTTCTTTTCTCCTTATTTTCTTCACAGGCAAAAAAAAAAAAAAAAAGCCAACTGTGGCTCACTCTCCTTATGCAGGTAGATCAATGGATCTGGCAAATGAGCCAGAGGGAAGCTCCAAGGGGCCTGCCAGCCTGCGGGGGGCTGCCCTAGAAGTGGCACGGGCATCCAGGCCTCACTTCCTGCCGCCTCTTGCCCTTCCTGTCCTCTGGTCCTGTATACTTGGTTCTCCAGCATGTTCCAGCCTTCCCTGTGACCATTAGTCAGATGGGGAGACCATGTCCATCTCACTCCTGGAAAGTCAGCTCCTGTGAAAATACCCTGCAACCTTCAAAATGCCACATGCATACGAGGGCCAGACAGGGACCCTGGGCAGGTGGCAAGAGCCTCGGATTTTTAGAGACCAGAGTTCAAGTCCTGGTCTGGTCCTTTGGTCACTGTATAGATCTTCTCAAGGTCGCTTTTCCTCTCAGCCTTGGTTCCTCAACTGTCACATGGCAAAGTGGTGGGCCCCAGCAGAGCTGTAATGAAGAGTGCAGAGGAGCAGAGCATGCATTTAAGGTCATTCAGGGCCTCAAGTGCCATCCCCTTTGGGAGGTGAATTCACTGCTCCTTTCTCTGAATACAAAGTATTTATTTATACAACCACTAGAGCAGTGCACTGTGTAGGTTTAGATTGGCTTCCCCAGACCAGGACTCTGGATGGAGAAGTGCTTTGCTGGGAGCATCCCAGGAGAGCAAGGCAAGATTGGGGAGGAGAAGCTGACCCATAGAGGAAGAAACTGACATAGAGAGGGAGAAGCTGACACACAGAAGAAGCAGCAGACACACAGAGAGAAGCTGACAGAGAGGGAGAAGCTGACCCTCAGAAGAAGCAACAGGCAGAGGGAGAAGCTGACCCACAGAAGGAGAAACTGACCCACAGAGGAAGAAGCTGACACACAGAAGAAGCTGCAGACACAGACGGAGAAGGTGACACAGAGAGGGAAAATCTGACCCACAGAAGGAGAAGCTGACATACAGAAGAAGCAGCAGACACAGGGAGAAGCTGACCCATAGAGAGAGAAGCTGACCCACAGAAGGAGAAGCTGACACCAAAGGAGAAGCTGACTCACAGAGAGAGAAGCTGATTCACAAAGGCAGTTGCTGAGGTCTTGGCTAGTCCTCCAGGGAGCTCTGGAACTAGGATGGCTTTTTATACTGTAAAGTGATGCTCCTTTAAAGCACCTCTTCAGCCGAGCATTGTCTGGCTAGAGGCCACTCTTCCCCTCCTCACCAGGAGGGACATAACCTTTGACCAGGCAGTTTCCTATGGGCAGAGACAAGTCCCAGTGGCTGTGTGTCTAGAGTGGCTGACAGCCCATCCCTGCAAGGGCACCTTCCAGAAACCATGGAGAACCAAACATAGACTTTCTGCCTGCGTGGTATTTGGGGTCTGTATCTGGTCTGGGCCCATTTGATCTCCCCGCTGGCTCAGAAGCCCTCCCTGGGCCAGAATCTTGCCTCATTAGATGAGCACACAGTTGGTGCCTAATAAGAGTCTGTGCCGTTTCACTTCTGGTCTGTCTCCCAAGTGTCATCAGCTGCTCTTTGAAAGATGTGAGATCCTTCCTCATGGACTAAACCATTGCACCATTATTTTTTCAGACTCAAAAGAGACAAAGGAAGCCAGCCTGTGGAGACGGGGCCTAATTTAGGAATATCCCACGGAGCAGCTGAAGTGAAGGCCGGCTGGGACCAGGCCTAGACAGGACACAGGCTCTCAGCAGCCAGAATCTGGCCAAAGAGAGCGAACAGCCCCACGAGCGCCCACGGGTGGGGGAGGACTCTCCTGCGGAAGTTTTCCTGGGAAACTTTGCCACAAGGTGTGAATCTGGCTGAGCCTCTGCCCCTGCCAAAGCCTCTCTCTCAACCGAGCCATCACTCACATGCCAGGTCCTGATGTAGCCTGATTTGTGACGTGCACAGAAGACCGCTGGCCTTTAGAGAGACCCAGGGACGGACAGGGGTGCCACAGGATGATGTTGTCCTGAAGGAAGGAGTCAAATATAGTTACAACTGTTGCTACGGCGACAAGAAGGGTGTGCTGCTCCCCCCCCCCATCCCTCCGCCCCCGTCATTTCATGGCACGAAGCTGCTGACTTGCCTTGTTTTGATAGGTCCCCACAAGACTGTGAAGTTGGGCTAATAGGGGCCTGAGGGAGTTGTTCAGTCTCAGGCCTCTGTTTCCCTGTTCCGTTACAGCGACTCCTCTGGAGTTGTGGAGGTTAAATAACAACTTCTGGGAAGGCCTTAAAGAAGACCGTCCCCTTGAGCTGTCACGTCTTTATAAACATTTGAAGTTACTGACAGGCAGTCTCATTTATAGGCGAGAAAGCCCAGATTCAGAGGCACCAAATTAATGAATGAGAAGCTGGGTGTGGAGGAGGGAGAGCACGGGGAGGCTGCCCGGAGCTGTGTCTCCAGGCTGGGAGCCAGGACATACCGTCTCCTCCAGAGAGAAAGAAGAGAAGGACGAGAGAGTGTCCAGGGAAAGAAAATTTAAAAAAAATCACTTGAACCATTTCTTAATGTAGGTCTAAATACCAGAAAGTGTGTCACCTTCAGAGCCAGTAGGGTAGAAAAGTTCTCTTTGCCCCAAACCCTTCACTGAGGGCTCCCCAAGGCTGGCTCAGCGTGGGGGTTTCCCCATCCACTCGACCTCACCTCATTTTGGTCATTTCTTCCCCAAGCAGGAGTCCAACTGGCTGACCCCTCACAAGCGGAGGAAGGTGTGATGCTGGCATCTCGCCCCCCTCCATGGTCTCCTTGGGAATGAAGGTCCTTGGGGTTCCAGCTGCCTTGAGCTCCTGCCATCAGTAGTTGAGAGCCCCGGAAGTGCGATGCCCGTCTCTGTGTCTCTGTGTCTATATGTCTGTGTGTCCCTGAGGTGGCATCAGGTGAGGAGAAACAACAAGTCAGTGAAAAGAGCACCAGGCGTGTCTGGCTCCCTCCGTAGTTCTGCTGCGTCTGCAGAGTGGGCTGCTCCCCGTGATGGGTTTTGGGGTGCTTCCAGGAAATCTGAAGATTTACCAGCCATTTGCTAAGAAAAAGGGTCCTCGGCTACTGTTTCACCACCCCTCCCCCCAGCAGTCTTTCTTGCCTTTCTTTAAAGCCATGTGGATTCCAGAACAAAACCCACAGGCAGTTATCCAGCCCGTGGAGGACCCATGGATTCTTAGCAGAGAAGCGCCCTATGGGGACTCGGGGTGAGGGCCACTGCACTTCACAGCCACGAGGGGAGCAGCTTAGGGGCCCTGCAAAGTGAACAGGAACACACTAGCAGACAGGGCTGGGTGCTAGAAACTCTTAGACTCTTCGATTCATTGAGCAGAACTTAGTCCAAGTCCATTTTTCTGTTTCAGAGCTGTGTGGCAATATCTTTTGTGTCCCTTAGTCAAACGTAAGAAGCGGGGCTCCCTGTTTTCCCTGGCCAGTGGTGGGATTTAGGGTTCACGGTCATGGGGGAGGGAGGGAGGGAGAGTTGGAGGGGCGGGAGGGAAGGAGAGTTGGGGAGCGGGAGGGAGGTCTCACATGCAGGAAGGGCCGCTTCTGAGCCCCAACAGTGCCTGGAAGACCAGCCCCTGAGCTGCATCCAGCCCTCCCTCCAGAGCCCCCCAGGATATAGTGACCACTCTGGACTCCAGCCCCCCAGTGCTGGAAGGCTCCTGGGGAAACTTCCCCAAACTCCTGTCTATTTTTCTTCTTCAATTTCATGTTTTTATTCTCTTTATTGCAAAAGTAAAAGGTTTGTAATCAAAAAATTAAATAGAAATAAATAAAATGATGAGTATAACACGATAAAGGCCATCTCCTCCTTCCCAAACCCCAACCCTTTTCCTACACCCAGACGCACCCACTCTTCAGAGCTGGGTACACACCCTTTATACACACATTGAAAACATTTGCATGAAAATAATACAGGCGCATTGTGAAAAGAATCGGAAAGCATCAAAATACACAAAATAAATGTTGCCTGTTTCTCCTCCACCTACTTCCTCCACCCCATTCCCAACAGACAGATACTGCTATTAAAGGTGGTATGTTTTCAAGACATCATTCCGTGATTACCCCCTGTCAGTGAATGTGTGGGTAGTTTCCAATCTTTTGATATCACAAATAACACGGCAGCAAACATCCCCGCCTATCATCTCCCCCACTTTTATAAGCATTTTGTAAAAGTAAAAACGACTGTATCCCTATGTGTTTGTTATTTTTTTTTTAAAATGGCTCGAGGCCTCCTTTCATGCTTCTGGCGTGTTTGGTGTCTCCTGCAAGATTGCAAATGTAGCGACTGGCATTTCTGCCTTTGAACTCTTCTGGTTCAATGGTGCGCCAGCCCAAAGGTGTTTCTGCCCAGGATGGTGGTTTTCTGCTCTTGGGGGAGGTTGCCCTGAATGGTAGAGTATTGTCCTGAAGGTCACAGAAACTGGGTTCCATGGACCTGTCCCTCCATACTGCTGGGCTGACCCAGCAGGTGCCCTGGGTGGCGTCCCAGTGCAAAGCTTTATGGGGAGGGGACTCCAGGAGACAGCACTTGCCCTCACTGTATCTTTTCTTCTTCCTTATTTTCTCATTGGCAGTCCTGGCTCCCACCACGGCAGCTTCTGGCAGTTTCAAAGGATGGTCAAGCATCCTTTGGAATTAAGGCTATGGCTGCTACTGTGGGCTGGGGACAAAGAGACTCCTGTGGGTGACACTGACGGGTGACCACAGAGGTTCCTAGTCTCCTTTGACACCCATGCTTAGAGCTAGAAAGCGATTAAGATTCTTGCATCGCAAGTAACAGAAACCATTTCAGGTGAGTGTAAGGAAAAAGGTGAACAGGAATCACCAACAGGGTAGGCCTTGAGGAACCCGGGACCTGGCAGGGGCACAGGCCTGGCTCCCTTGGGGCCCACAGGTGGTCAACGGCTCTGCTGTCACCAGCTTGAAATTGCTAATAATGTTTGAACCAGCAGCCCTGTGCTTTTTTAAAAAATTATGTAATAATTCTTATTTAAATTTTTTGGACAGATGCAGTTTATAGGTTTTATTTTTTTATTATCTCATTTCTTTTTTTCTCTTTCCTTTTCTTTTTTTAAATTGAAGTAGCATTGCATTATAACATTATATAAGTTTCAGGTGTGCGTCAGTGAGAATTGACACCTGTATGTACTGCATTAAGTTCACCACTGAAAGTCCAATTCTTCCCCTCACCACATAGCTGTGCTTTTGCCAGAATTTTCTGGCCCCCTTTCTCCTTCTCATCTGGTAACCACTAATCGGTCTTTTTGCACCAGGCCAGTCTTTCAGCATCCAGGGAAACTTTCTGAGTCTCAGTCCTCATGGGCAAACTTGGTGTTCTCTCAGCACCCCAGTTTGTAGGACTGTGGGTGTGTCAAGACTGACTGACTCTGTCTCGTGGTCCTAGTTCCATTTCCTGGAGAGAGAATCCAAGTGGTTCCATCTGGAAAAATGGTCCTTCTGGGTGAGGTTGGGAAGCACAGCCTGACTGCCAGGGCCACCCCCAGGATGGGGGGGTACCTAGGAGAGTGGAATGGGTGCCATCCCTCCAGGGTCTGAGGAGGTAGGAAACAGGGAGAGTTTGCCTGTCACCTCATTTGAAGAAGAAAGCAGAATGTTCTGGCCACGTTAACCCTCTTGGGGTAAGTCAGTCCCCAGTCAGGGCCTGGGTGTCCTTCCTGAAGTTTGATTCCCTGGGTTGGGCTCATGAGACCATGGAATGTTCCAGCTGAAGGACCCCAGATCCCTGCAGGAAATCTCATTTCCTCCTCTCTAAATTTGGGACAACGATCGGACTTCATAGGGTTTGGCACGAGGGACTAAGAAGGTAGATGGCGCTCACTAAATGTCAGTGGTTATTTTTATTATTTTAAATATCACCTGGAATTTACCTGTCTACCTGCAGCTCCTTCTCTCCCAGGGGAGTAGGTGGGTGAGTCCCTCCAGTCCCCTCTCCCCCCCACCCCGTGAGGTCCTCCAGCTCATCACCCCGGCCTGCTCCTTCTCCCTCTCCTCTGGCCCAGGCGCCACCAGTCCACTGTCAATGGCACTGTGCTCTCAGTAACCTTCACTGCAGGGAAATGCCCTTGAACCTGGGCATGTCCCTAATATCTGCCTCCTCATCTGCCCAGAGAACGTTTTGGAAATGAGATCTTTTCCATGTGCTTTCAGCTAGAAGGTGGAAATCCATTGAGTCAGAGCTCCCTGGGGTCCTGGCTAAGTCTTTTCCTGGCCTCTGCTGCCCACAAGCTGTGCCCAGCACCTCCAGGAATGCAGATGCAGGCCTGGCACACAGTAGGTGCTCAGCACATAGTTACTGCTTTGAGGTGATGTTGGGTGTTGCAGCTTCCCTTGGCAACAACTGCTCTGGGGAATACTCCTCCTTCTGTCTGTCATGTGTTAACAAAGTGGCTCAGCTGTCTTTGGGTGAACAAATATTTGTCAAGGGTGACCGCAAGCACTGATGGGTGCCACGGGGGACACGGCAGTAAATAGGAGGAACTCATTTGTCTTCGAGGCTATTCAAGGAGGAGCACGGGGCGAGAGTGGGAAAGGGGGAAGCGGCCCCCCATATCCCAAGCACGACCTGGGGTGTGTGGGTGTGGGTGTGTGTAGGACAAGTGTGGTCTAAAGAGCAAGTGCACTGAACTGGTGGTTGGAGGCAACTTGGAGGAGGCTTTGACTCGCCTCCCCCCTGGCCTGGCGTGAACCCCGCCCCTCCACCTGTACTTCCTCACCGCTGTGGATGTCTTGGGGTTCATCTCTCTCCTCCGCAGGCCAGGACCCACTGCCCCCCTTCCACTCATGTCTCAGGGCAGGAGATACCTGCTCCCCTTCCCAGCTGCTCCGATCTCCCAGAACCCCCATCCAGGGCTCAGGACACCAAGAAGGACCGAGAGTTGGGGCCATGCAGACTCCTGACTCCCCAAGGGTGGGAATCGAACCCTTGCAGTGGAATCGAACCCTTGCAGCATCAGCTCCATCTGCGTCTCAGCCTCCATGGTCCACTGCCTTGGCCCTAGGCCATGGTGGGGAGCCCCTCCTTTCTGTCCGTGTAAGCGCAGGACCCCTGTGTCGGGCCGTCCAGTGCGCCACCCTCAGGCCTAAAGCAGGGTGTCTCTTCTCGAGGCCCCGAGGTCTCATCCAGGAGACAGGTAGTGATCAGGGCCATGAGAGGTCAGGGGAAGGGGAGCCAAGGAGGCCTCCCCCAAGGATTGGTGGCTTTGGTGGACCTTGCCTCTGGGGCCAGGACTGAGCTCTGACGACTCCTCCCGCCCCAGGGGCCCAGGCCGGGCTGGCTGCTGGCGAGGGGCAGTGCACTCGTGCCCCCAGCTGGCTTCCCAGCCTGGCCCATGGTCTCGAACTCATGTGGCTTCTCATCTCTTTTTGTCTTGCTCTTAACATCTGTGACATCAAAAGTTACCTGGAAATCATGGAAAAGACATCACTTTTAGAGAAAATGCACCTCCAGTGTTCTCTCCTCCGATGAGAGAACAGTTATGGTGCTGGGTCCCCACCTCTGCCCCCATCCCCCAGGTCTAGCAATGGCTGCGTGTTTGCTTTGGAGGCCAGCCTGGGGCCCTGGCCCTGGAGCAGCCCCTTTGCTGGTCCATAGTAGGTGCTCAGTTAACACCCTCCCCTATAGAAGTGGAGATTTCTCTGTTCATTTCAGTTCCCTTGTCCTCTTTATTTTGTGGAAAAGCACTGAGATGTTCTTTATTATGATTGATGATTTCTTTGAAGGATCTCCTGGGCACTTGCATCCCCTTGAGCACCTGTCATTAATCCCTTCTAGAATCAAAGCTTCTCCCACCCCTTCCCCATTATACCGCAGTTCAAAGGGCAGCCCTGCAAGGGTTAACCACCTCCCTAGCCTCAGTGTTCTGAAATCCTGCACCCAAGCCTGGTCCCAGGTTGCCTAGCAACCAGTGGCTGCTGGGGCTGGGGATGCCTTTGGTGAGCAGGGGAAGGAAAGGAGAAAAACAACCTGGCCTGTCCATCTCTCCAAATGTCACTGGGTGATCAGCAGGAGAAAGGCCTGTAACCCGAGCCCTGGGGCTAATTTTCCCAGTGGTGGGGGCTGCCCTCAGGCAACCAGGCAGGTTGTTATCCCTCCTTTGAGTGGGCTTACATAAGAACTTGGCATTTGCAAGGGACTTTAAGATCAGCCAGCAGTGCCACCCCACTCCACCCACACACGCATGCCTGTGCTGTGCAGGGGGGGCGCTGTGGGAGGCAGAGCCCTGTTCCCACCAACGCCAGCACCGCCACCTTCACCTCCATATCGGAGCCCCCGATTTCTCCCTCTGCCAAAAGGGAAGGTGGAAATGGGAATGGCTGGGATGTGTAGTTTGCCCAGGTCTTTCTACTGTGCCCCTGAGCTTCATCATAGCGCCTCTTCTTGTGACACAGCACGCTTATCCCCTCCTCACCTCCACCTGCAATCACCTGGTTGACTTGTTTATTTCTGCATCACGTGCTCCCTCCCCAGACAGGATGTCAGTTCCTGAGGGAGCAGGGAGTGAGCCTGTGTGATTAGGGGCATCCACTCTCATTGAGCCCACAGAGAATGACACCCCTGAAGCAACGCGGTGTGCACTTGCTCAGACATGGACCCCCCAGTTCCTACCCAAAAGCCAGGCACATGTCAGAAAGCCAACACCCGTTTGTTTGATGAGTAAGTGAATGGTAACCCTCACGAAGCAGTCAGGGCAAGCGTTGGGAGCCTCTGGCAGCTGAGAGCGTAGGCTTAAGAAGGAGAAGCGCCTTGCCCAGAGGCTAGAGCCTGCCAGCAGCAGTTTGGGGTGAGAAGCTGGCACTCATTTCCTGAGGTGGGGCTCCTTTCACTCTCCCACATGCCCTGTCCACCCAGCCCGTGGCAGCAGCAAATAGTGATGGGGCCATTTGCATGTGGGGGGCTGGAGATCGGCTGTGGAAGGACAAACTCTGCCTGGAAGGAGCCTGAATCCAGGGGGGCAGACCCCTGAATCACCACAGAGAAGGGCATGTAGTAACAGGTGCTCTGAAGCATCTAAAACAAGGCAGCAAACCAGAGATAGATAGGGGCGGGGATGGGGGCGGATGGCTGCTTCTGGGGGCCGAGTGGCCTCTCTGGGGAGGTGGCATTTGGACCTCAGAGCCAGGGGAGGATCAGAGGAGTGGGAAGGAGGAGATGACAGCTCAGGGAGTCTGCAGGCCAGACGGCCCTGTCGGGAGAGGGGGTGTCCTTCCATTCCAGCTGCAGAGAGAGCACAGGGCACTCTAAGCAGGGAGTGATGTGCCCTGATTTTGTTTAGAACACTCTGGCCACTCTGCAGAGGAGGTGGGGAGCAAGGCAGCAAAGAGGGGAGCCATTAGTGGCCTGTTTCAGTGGCACTGGAGAGAACTTACCATATGCAGGATCAGGGGGTGAAGGGGAGATGGAGAGTAATGTCAGGTGGTGGACGTACTTTGGAGGTGAATTGACAATGGAGTGGACGTGAAGAAGAGAGCCTGAATCCAAGCTTCTTGGCCTGAGGGGCACAGATAGAGGTGTCATCTGAGCTTGTGTGGGTGGGGAGAGCAGACACAAACCTGACCTGAGCCCTGCTGAGGGTGAGCCTATCAGACCCCCAAAGAGGATGTCAGACAACATGTGCATAGCGGGGTGTGGCGCTCAAGCGAGATTCGTCAATGCTCAGAGGTTACTTAAAGTCCTGAGATTGAACAAGAGCACCCAAGGGAGAGTTTAGAGACCAGGATGTGGGCCTGAGATGCACACAGTTAGAGGTCCATCAGGTGGTTTGGGTTGGCTTGGGTTAGACTGGGTTAGCCTGGGTTGGCCTTGTTAGTTTGGGTTGGCCTGGGTAGGCAGGAACGTAGACTTCTTAGTTCATCAACTTTGTAGAAGAGTATTTAATGGAATAAGAAAAAATGTCTTAGGCTGTCAGTTCCTTTTTCTGCATGCCTCAGTTTCTCCATTAGCAAATTGAGAGCTGGGAGATACAAAAATCTGGATTTAGAGTTGTCTTTAAGGGTGGCACTTCTGGGCCTCCAGCTGCCTCTTCTACTGCCACAACAGGTCTGCTCCTTGCGCAGCTGTGGCATGATAGCCCTCCCCTTGAGGTCAGCTCTCGAGGGCTGGGGACTGGGCCAGACTCTGGGAGGAGAGAATGTCAGGAGCAAAGTCTGCTTTGTGCTTGGGAAAGATGGGAAGACAAAGCAAGAGAGCCAGAGGGAGGTGAGAGAAAGGAAGAAAGAAGAAGGGAAGTAGAATTGAGTTGGGGGAGAAAGCAGAGCAACAGGAGACAAGGAACTGAACAGAGAGAGAGAAGCACAAGGAAGAGGAGGGGGAGAGGTGGTCCAGGCAGGAAGCGTCACCTCAGGCTTCCAGAGATGTAACTCCTGGGTCATAACACAAGTGAACCTTGTGGGAGGAGGGTGAGGTTGAATGGGCCTCAGCCTGGTCCCTTAAGATGACCCAGAGATTACCCAGTGGGCCCCTGCAGACCCCAACAGCTGCCTGGGGAGGGAGGTAAGGGGTGGGCTGGATATTTCAGAAGCCAGAGACCTGATGGAGTCCAGAGCTCTCCAGAGACTCCCTAAGGGAGCTGGGGTTTGATGGATTTTGAGGGATTTTAACAGACAGAGCAAGCAGCAGGAGGGCAAAGGTGGTCCAGGCACCAGGGACCATGGCAGTGGCAGGAGCTGAGAACCAGAGGCGTGAGCACCCCTGCGCATTTCATGAGGGCGAGCAGCGAGTGCAGCTGACGCGTGGGGTGCGTGTCAACGTGTCTTGAGAAATCAAGTCTCCAGGGAGATGTGGGAGGACAGCTTCCTGCAGGAATTGTGGCCCTCGGAGAGCGAGAGAGGCAAACAAACAGATTATCGCCAGCTCTAAGCTGTCTTAGGAGGGCTCTTTTTTGTCCACTCTGTGTAGCCAAGGGGGCAACATTGCTGGAACAACCAGCATTCATAAACCTGTGTGCCCGGCACATCCAGACCTCCCCATCTGTAAACCACACAAAGATCCTCACAACGACCCTGTGAAGTAGACACCACTATGTATTTCTAACAATTTTATTTTTATCACTGTTTTATAAATGAGGATACTGAAGTTAACTTGCTCCAGGTCAACATACCATGGAAACTGCCTGAACTTTTTCCTCACCCCCAAAGGAGAATGGAACTTTTTATCTAGAAGGAGGAAACTGTGATACGGCCAGGTACACGCACACGCACACACACTCACACAGAGCACTAGCGCTCTGACTACTAAAGAAAATATCCCCATCTAGTGGTGACTCAGCAGAAGGGCAGACACTAGGTCCCAAAGGCCCACAGAGGCTGCGCTCATTTATTTAAGGACTATTTGTTGAACACCTACTATGTGCCAACATCTGTTCTAGAAGTGCGGGATACCTTGATGGATGAGACAGACCAGGTCCCACGCTCACACATCTTACACTCCAGTGAGGAGAGACAATACAGTGAATGAAATAAACCAGGTGTGTGTGTGGTTGGAAAGAACTTCACATCAGGCAGTCAGGCACCCTCTCTGCAGAGGGCAGATTTGATCAAGACCCAGAGGGTGGGATACATGCAGTCACAGGAAGATCCTGAGAATAAGTGTATTAGACAAAGAGAATAGCAAGTGCAAAGGCCCTGGGACAGATCAGAGCAAGACATGAGTCATAAAGAGGCCAGTGTTCCTGGAGTGCAGGCAGGACAGTGAGAACGACAAGGATGGGGATCTTGGCAAGGGTCCATCACGGCAAACCTGCCTGTGGTCCATGGGAAGGATTTGGGATGTCACCCCAAATAGAAAACCCAGCAGGGCATGACACAGGAGAGTGGAACCTAATCCAGGTTTCATTTTAAGAAAGTCCCTGCTTATTTGCTCCCATTAAGGAGAAGAGCTGGTGATGACAGGGATGGGGTAGAGGCCAAAAAGATGTAGAGAAGATGCAGAGATGAATGATTCTCGAGAAAACAATAGAACTTGCTGATGAAGTGAAGGGGGGAGGAATCAAAGTTGGCTAGTCTGGCTCCAGTGGAGCGGGGATGCCTCTCACTGGGGCTCCTTACTATGGGTGAAAGGTGGGTGGCTGGAGCACTGACATCAGGAGATCCCTTTTGAATGTCATGTTTAAGATACCTGGGGCATGAGATGTCAACCAAGCAGCAGGAGACAGGAGTTCTGGGAAAATGGGCCCCACATTGCTGACCTGTGTGCTACCTGGATGCACTAATTCAGGGCTCCCCTCACTGCAGCCTGCACCCTGTCCTCTTGTCTGGGTGCTTATCGCATGTCTGGGTGTGATCAGGGAAGGAATTAAGGTCAACACTTGACCCCTTGCACTGAGCTCCCTGTTCTCCCCAACCTTAGAATCATCGGAGAGCTGGAAATCAGCACTGGAAGAGACAAAATCGTGTCTTGTCTTGGAGGGGACAGACCACAAATATTGGCCTTGATAAATGATGCACTTTGATAGCAGTAATCACTGGGAAGCAGTAAAACGAGGTGATGGGGAGAGCTGTGTCTGCACTCCCCATCCCTGGGGTGTCCATGGAGTCTCTCCTCCTTAACCCCAAAGTTAGGATGCAGTGTGGACTTGGGAAGCAGGCACTGTGGACATAGCCCTCTCCCTTCATCATTTTTGCCAGAAAAAGGCCACACTCAGGAAATAATGGAGAACACAGAGTCATCCAACAAACATTTTCCTGCTATGCATCAGTGACTGTCGCTAGACTCTGTCACAGTCCTGAACTGGGACTCAGAGGTTTAAAGAAAAAAAATCAAATCTAAATATTATAGAACTAGATCAATATTGAAACTGTTGAGCATCATTGCAGCTTTTAGAAGTTCAAGTTCAGACTTCTGGATTGAATGACGTCAATCAAGTGCAGATAGAAAGGGAAGCCAGAGGTGGGTGCTCAGCAGAGGGTTTGGAGCCACGGCCCCTGGGCTCTTCCTGGCTCTGCTGGCACAGCCACGTGCTAAACTGTATCCTTCCTCCTTGCTCTGACCACACCTGCCAGGGTGACTGACATGCAGGAGGGTAGCTGGAGGTTGATGGATGTCAGTGATGGTCTTCAAAAGGGCTGGGAGAGCTGTGGATGTGGAAAGGCAGGTGTAACACCAGGTGCCAACCTCCTGCCTCCGGGGGACTCCTGACCCCAGCAGAGGCCAGGACAGGACTGTGATGGAATCTGGGAGCCACACTGGGCAGGAAGAGGGGCCGGGACCGGACGCAGCGTTGGGCACAGGGCTTTCAGTGTGAGATTCATACCATCTTGTCTTAGGGCCTTAACTCCTACTCCATAGAGGAAATGGAGTGTGAGATGTCCAGGCCCCTCAGCATGGACGCCCTGATTCTGAGAGTAGGGGTGTCACTGACCTTCACCGAGAAAGTCCACTCTCCTGTCATTTCCTCCACGAATACCCACGAGGCCTCCTCCCGGCCAGGCCCGGTACCCAGCGCAGACAAGTAAAGCTGCGTCCGACTCCAAGTTGCCCTCAGTTCAGGGGACACAGGTGAAGTGAGCAGATCGCAAAGCAGGCTGGGAAGGCTAGAGCCGGGGTCGGCTTGGGGAGCAATGACACGGTCGGGAAGGACCAGGGAGGGTTTCCAGATGACCCCAGCCATCTCCTCTGAGGGCGGGAAGATGAGGAGGAGTCTGGAGGCCAGGCGGGGTGTGCAGGGCTCCCCTGGAGAGGCGGAGGGCGTGGCGGATACTGTATACTGCCCACCCCGCTGAGGGGTCTCCCCTCCATCCTGCCTGCCACCCATCCCTCCCCCCAGGCCCAAAACCTGCAAACCCCAAAGCTCATACTCCCATGCCATGTCCAATCTGTTGGCACCACCTTCAAAATGCATCTAGAGTCTATATTTATAAAACTCTCCAGCTAACTGTACACATTAAAACAATGAAGAGAAGGCCTTTGGCCTCTGCTGTCTCTTCTCCCCCGAGGCGGCCAGTCCCAGGTGCCTGAGGTCTGGACGTGGGACTCCTCGTGTCCTGGGTAAGAGCCGAGGTCCTCCCAGTGCCCCGTAACCTCCCACTCCTCCCCCCACCCACCTCCTTGCTCACCCGCACACCCTGAGGCTTGCTCCTGCTTCCTGCCCGTCTGCTGGAGTCTGGCCTTCCCCATAAAGCTCGTGCAGGCCCCGCGGAGCAGGCCCAAGCCCACCGGCATCACAGCTGCCTTTGTCCCGCCCTCTGGGTCTCCCCCTGCCCAGCGCCCTGTTACTGTCACTCACATTCCCGTTCCCTGCCTGCCCACCCCGCTGGAACACGCGCTCGCGAGGGCGGCCACCTTTGCCCTTTCTCATCACTGAGGTGTGTATTCAATGATCGGAAGTCAAGTTAAAATGCAGAACGTGAAGAGTGGGGCGCACAGAATACCCGGGGGCGGGGGGTCAATGAGTGGAGATGAGCTGGGCGGGCCTGGCCAGCCTTGTGGTCATGGAAAAGGCTGGGCCTGATTCTGGGAGCGGGGTTTGCGAGGTCCAGAGCGACCCCCCATTTTCCCTCTTCCCACTCACCCTCCCCAGTGAGTGCGCCCCGGTGTCCCCAGGGCACAGAGGCCGCAGAGACTGGTGCTCCGGGGAGGACGCTGTGGCCACACAGGGACCCGCCATGCGGTCTCCTCGGCCACTGGGCTCTGCTGCTGGCGGCGCCGCCTCCAAGGAACAGACCTCGATGTAGTTTTATGGCAGCTCTGTGGTTGCCGCCGGCGCCTGCGGGGGGGTGGGGG
>PVIJ01017473.1:0-29287 GCA_004024925.1 Scalopus aquaticus | reverse complement strand
AAAAAAAATACTGTACATGACTCAAAAACATAGGCCCACACCTCTCCGTTCACCAGCAAGGCGACCAGAGTCCTCCACCACAGTCCATTGGGCCCCCCCAATTTTGGTTTCCACCTTCCTCCTTCCCAATGGTAGCTTCAGTTTTATAGCGAGATTTTCAGGGTGTGTTTTTATTGGATTTATAAAAAAAACAAACTTTTGTGATTTGCACCAACATGGATGGAACTGTGTAGGGGCAAGCGGGCAGGCAGAGCGGCTGGGGACCCTAGGCACGGGGTCCAGGAGGCAACTGAGTCTCCCAGCCCCCTGCTAATCTCTACGCTCTTTCTCTGGCCTCTGGCATTCTCTCTCTCCTGTGGTCTTGTGGTCTCACCTTTTCTGTAGTCACGCAGAGGCAGGTATTGTCCAGGCAGTCCTCTGCAGTCACACCGCTGCTTTTATCCTAACCTCTAGGCTCAGGTGTGCACACATACACGTGCACACACAGCCATGTCCCAGGTGTCTACAATCAGGCACGAGTGCCCCACGCCCACTCTCCCAAGCGCCTTCTGCATTAATACATGAAGGCCGCAGGTGATGGCCGCAGAGCTTCATGGAATAAAAAACCTGATCAATTCATTTATCCTACAAACTGGAAGGGATTATGCTAAGCAAAATAGGCCAGAAGGAAAAAGACAAATACTGGGGTGGTTTTGCTCATATGTGGAATATAGAGAAACAAAGGGTCAGACAAACCTAATCAACTATTTTCTTTTTCTTTTTATTTATTTTTTTTTTAAGATTTATTTATTTATACATACAAGCTGGGGTACAGGCCAGAGGCGTGGGGCGGTGAGAGGGTTCACCAGAGACAGAGTGGGGAGCAGAACAGGCAGATCAGAAATACACTGCTGAGGGGAGCAGCAGGCGAGGCAGGAGAGGTCTGCCGCACCATGTGGGTTTCTCCCTGGCCGGGCGTCGAACACGCGTCACCGCTGCCGACAGCTCCACAGCGCAGCGCTCAACCACTGCGCCACTGGGGAGACCCAACTATTTTCTTTTTAAAGATTTGTTTTTTTATTTATGCGTACAAGAACTGGGGTGTAGACCGGAGGTATAAGGGATGAGAGGATTCACCAGAGACAGAGTGGGGAGCAGAACTGGCAGAGCTACTGAAATACACTGCTGAGGGGAGCAGCAGGTGAGACAGGAGAGGTCTGCTGCACCATGTGGGAAGCTCCCTTGCTGGGGATCAAACTCATGCTGCAGTGCTTCTGGATAACTTCATAGTGCTGAGACTTAACCCCTTGTACCACCAGGGAGACCCTTAACTCTTTTCTTTAACCACTTATCTCCTCTTCATCTTTTCCTCCATAAAAACCCGGTTTTGTCCCTCCTTGGGAAAAGTTTAAGGTTTTCTACCTGAAACATGTACCCCAAATTGCTATTATTTGATCCCAAATGAACATGATTTGCCTTTTCATTTGTGTCCTGAATTTTCAGGAAGACAATCTGGACAGCTAAAGAGAACTGTTCAAGTGCTCCAGGTGGAAGGGATGGTATAAATCAAGACATCAAGGCAGGAAAGCCTGGGATTCCTCTAGCCTGTGTGCTGGACCCCTGGAACTCACAATCATCTAGACTCCAAAAAACAAAGCAAAACAACAAAAACCCAACCCATACCTCAGATCAATTAAATCTTTGTAAGTGAAGTGTAGGTGATGTTTTGATTTATAGTAAGAAATACATATATTTGGTCCTCTTCCCATTTTTGGCACAGAATTCCTAAAACCCTAGGAGTTTTCTGTGGAGAGTGATGAAGGCATCTTTTGTTATGTTAATAAGGTGACTTTTGGGTCACAGCTCAAGATAGGTGAGTAACCAACCTTGTGATTAGAAGGTTAGAATTTTCCATCTCTCCCCAGCTTCCTAGGAGAGTTGGAAAGTTGAGTAGAAAATAGTTAATGATTTAATCAATCATACCTATGTGACAAAGCCTTCATAAAAACCTCAAAGGATGGGGTTAAGAGAGCCTTCCAGTTGGTAAACACATAGGGGGCTGGGAGGGTGACACGAAATCTCCACATTCCTCTCCCATACCTGGCCCTATGCATCTCTTCCAAATGGATGTTCCTGAATTATATCCTTTTATAATAAATCAGTGGTTGGTGGGCCTCCCTGGTGGCACAAGGAGTTAAGTCTCAGCACTATTAAGCTATCCAGAGCCACTGCAGCATGAGTTCGATCCCCAGCCAGGGAGCTTCCCACACGGCGCAGCAGACCTCTCCTGTCTCCCCGCTGCTTCCCTTAGCGGTATATTTCAATCAATCTGCCTGTTCTGCTCTCTACTCTGTCTCTGGTAAATCCTCTCACCTCCCCCCACACACGCACCCCTCTGGCCTACACCCCAGCTTGTGTATGAATAAATAAATAAATCTTTTTTAAAAAATAAATAAATCAGGGCCTCCCTGGTGGTGCAGCGGTTGAGCGCTGCGCTGTGGAGCTGTTGGCGGCGCGCGATACTAGTTCGACGCCCAGCTGGGGAGAGTCCCACATGGCGCAGCAGACCTCTCCTGCCTCGCCCGCTGCTCCCCTCAGCAGTGTGTTTCTGATCTGCCTGTTCTGCTCCCCACTCTGTCTCTGGTGAATCCTCTCGCCACCCCACACCTCTGGCCTGTATCCCAGCTTGTATGTATAAATAAATAAATCTTTTTAAAAAAATAAAATAAAATAAAAAAATAAATAAATCAGTGGTTGGTAGTTAAAATGTTTATCTGAGTCCTGTGAGATAATCTAGCAAATTTATCAAACCCAAGGAACTTCCAATCTATCTCTGGCTGGTCAGAAGCACAGATAATAACCTGGACTTTAGATTACTATCGGAGGTTGGGAAGGAACAGTCTTATAGCACTGAGCCCTTAACCTTTTTTTTTTTAAATCTTGTAGAATTTTTTTTAAAGATTTATTTATTTATACATACAAGCTGGGGTACAGGCCAAAGGAGTGGGGCGGCGAGAGGGTTCACCAGAGACAGAGTGGGGAGCAGAACAGGCAGATCAGAAATACACTGCTGAGGGGAGCAGCGGGCGAGGCAGGAGAGGTCTGCCTCGCCATGTGGGATTCTCCCCGGCTGGGCATTGAACTAGCGTCGCTGCTGCTGACAGCTCCACAGCGCAGCGCTTAACCACTGCGCCACCGGGGAAGCCCTGAGCCCTTAACCTTATATGTGCTCTCCAGGTAGTGCAGAATTGAGTTGAATCATAGGACACTCAGCTGGTGTTGGAATTATTTGGTGATATGGGAAAACACACACATTGTAATTAGTATCATCGTTCAGGCAATCATGTCTTTTGAAGGTTCTCCAAAATTCTGATGTGCAATCAGGAGTAAGAGCCATTAGAAAACATTACGGTGATTCCTCCAAAAATTAAAAATGAAACCATATGATCCGCAATCCCATTTCTGGGTAAACACCCTAAATAAAGGAAATCAGTATGGTCATATGTTGCTTGATGATATGGATACTTTTTGAGAAATGTGTCATTAGACAATTTGATCATTGTGTAAATGTCATAGAGTATAAAACCTATATTGTATAGCCTATTATACACCTAGGGTATATGGTATACCCTATCGGGACCACCTTTGTCTATGTGAAATGTTAAGTGATACATAGCTGTAGTTCAGAAAGATATCTGCTCTCCCATGTCCATGGCAGCATTATTCTCAATAGACAAGACATGGAAACATTTTAAGTGTCCATTGAAGGATTAGTGGAATATTATTCAGACATGAAAAAGAAGGAAATCTTGACATATGAAACATGGGTGAACATTGACTGTACTATGCCAAAATGAAATAAGCCAAACAGATAAATACTTTATGATCTCACTTGTTAGTGGAATCTAAAAACATCAAACTCCTAGACAGAGAGTAGGATGGAGGTTGCCGTGGTTGAGGGACAGGGGAAATGTGGAGATGATCATCAAAGTTTGTACAAACTTTCAGTTATAAGATAAATAAGTCCTAGCATACTTAGTATTGTGTACTTGAGAATTGCTATGATGTCTTTCATAACATCAAAGGGTAATCATGTGAGGTGAAGGAGGTACTAACTAATCTTATTGTGGCAAACATTTCACTGTGTGTGTGTATGTATCAAATCATCACGTTGTACACCTTAACCTTACAATGGTATATGTCTGTTATACCTCATTAAAGCTGGGGGGAAAGGAATAAGAACCCCTGAGCTAGAAACTTAAGAGTCAACCTCGCTACTAAGAATGATAACACAGATGCTTAAAGAAATATAGTGCATAAGAAGTAAGGAAAGGGAAGCTGGGATAGAATAAGGAAGTCTTAAATATCTGGCAAAATGATCTAGACTTAATTTTGTAGGCAATGGGGCATTATTAATGGGCTTTGGGGGATATATTATTAGAACTAAGCCCAAGAAGGATTACTCTATTAATAATACATAAGATGATTTGAAAAGAGAAAAGGCTGCAAGTGGAGAGACCGAATTAGGACAAGGTCTTAGCAGTGTGTGCAGGAAGAATCCAAGATCATAACATTTTTCAACATAAAACAGAACTTCAAAAAGTTGATTATATATTTGGGGAAATGGACCCTCCAAACTTCTACACCTTGGGTAACGCCTAAGACTTGCACTGCTAGGCCATGTGCTAAGTGTATATTTAATTTTATAAGGAGCTACCAAACTGTCTTCCAAAGTAGACTTTACATTGCCACAAAGTTTGAGAGTTCTAGTTGTTCCACGTACCTGTTAATGCTTGGTTTATTGGTCATCTAAATTTGAACCACTCTTGTAAATGTGTAATGGTATCTCCTTGTGGTCTTAATCTGCATTTTCCAAATAACTAATGATGGAGAGCACGATTCCCAAGTGCTTGTCATTAATACCCCTTTTTTTTAAAAAAAAAAAAATTTATTTTTACATACAAGCCGTGCTGCAGGCCAGAGGTGTGGGGTGGTGAGAGGGTTCACCAGAGACAGAGTGGGGAGCAAAACAGGCAGATCGACCGAAATACACTGCTGAGGGGAGCAGCAGGAGAGGCAGGAGAGGTCTGCTGTGCCATGTGTGAATCTCCCCGGCTGGGCATTGAGCTTGCACCGTAGCTGCCGACAGCTCCACAGCACTGTGATTAACCTGCTGTGCCACCAGGGAAGCCCTAATACCCCTTTTTTTGATGAACTGTATGTTCAAATCTTTTACTCATTTTATAATTGGATTGTTTGTCTTTTTATTATAAAGTTGTAACCATCTTTATATATTCGGATATAAATTCTTCTTCAGATATGTGTTTTGCAAGTGTTTTCCCAGTCCATAGCTTGTGTTTTCATTCTCTTATCTCATCCTCAGTATCTTTCATATGGCAAAAGCTTTTAACTTTGATGAAGTCCAAATTTTAATTTTTTTTTCTTTTTTGGCAAACGCTTTTTTTGTCCTCGCTAAGAAGTCTTTGCTTAACCCAAGGTCACAAGTAGTTTTGTGTTCTTTTTAGAATCATAATGTTTTCACTTTTATCTTTAACTCTAATATCCATTTGAGTCAACTTTTATATATTGTGTGAGAAGAGGGTTGAAGTTCATTTTTTTGGCATAACATAGCAGTTTGTCATAGCACCATTTTTTGAGAAGACTAGCCTTACTCCATTTAAATGACTTTGCACTTTCTCAACATGAATTGCTATGGATATGTGGGTCTATTTCTGGACTTTCTTTTCTGTTCCATGGAAGATCCATATGTTACATGGGAAAAGGGAAAGCAAGAGAATGTAGCGCATAACCCCATTAATGGGGGAAAAGACGACGATGATAATTTGTTCGTTTATGCCAAACACAAATTTATTTCTTGCAAACATCACCATTTGATGTGCATTCAAAGGGCTCTTCTGTTTGCAGCAATTCAGGGGCCGGGTTCTGTTCTTGTAATGACATTGTTGTGGTCTGGGTCTGTCAGGCATTCTTCAAGGACCATTACATCTAGTCAGCAGGCAAGAAAGGAGGGAGAGCTCTCTCTTTTCACTGGCAGCTTGGTGGGTTGCTGCCTGCAGTCAGTTGGTCTTTATGGTCAAGCAGCTGACTCAGAACCATAGCAGAGAATGTTCGCTCCTGGCAAGTCCTACCCCTTCCTTCTCTCAGGCCCTGAGCCCAAATGCTGGTGATAGAATCTTCCTTGAGACAGACCAGCTTCCTTCTAATGCAGTCTGTCTTGGTCCCTGTGGTGCAAGCGTTTGCTTTAGCCTCACCTCTATGTTCTAGAATCCTCTCAGTGGTGTCTTATTCTTGAACAGTTGTTTGTTGTCCTTCTTGTGAGGGAGCGCAAAGTCAGGAATAAGCTGTCACCATCTTGGTGACTTCGTTAAATTCATTTAAAAAAAAAAAGTATGAGTGTAAATCACAGTTACTGTTGGGAAAGAAAATAGAATTTGGAGAGGGGTTAGGAGTAATCTATGAAGAAGAACTTCACTTTTTTTACTCTCTGCATAAGTACATCTGATGACAGGATCACATCTGATTAAGATAAATAGATAAATAATACCAAATTTTTAAATAAGCATGTTCTATTTTTGTATTCAAATCTTTTGAATAAAAACTGTGGGTTGGAATAGAGATTAGAAAATTGATGAGAAATATTGTGGATGTTAAATCAACTGGTGAAATATGAGGGGAGATGTGGGTCTGCTAAATGTAGCCTACCGACCCTGTAAGTCTCCTTTCAAGTTAAGCAATAGCAGGATACTTGGCCACCTTGGGGCAATGGGCATACACTATGAGGTTCAACTGGGAACACCCTGGGGGCCTTCACTGACGAACCTTGTGCCCCAGAGACTGATCAGTGGAACACCTTGTGAATAAGATTGAACCTGGTGGGGGTTAGGATTATGATTGACCTGATATGCGGATTTGCCCCCACTAATGCCCTAAATAACATATTTCCAATTTGACCTACCCCTTCTCTCTTTGTTCTATCAATAAAAGGGTGAGGCTCTTGTTCTTCAAGCAGCATCATGCAGCCTGCAGCCTACTTCACGACTCCTGTTTCTCTTATTTATCAGTGTGGTGTTGATGATGCAATAGGGAGAAAAGAATAAAAGGTGATGCCAAGGTTATGAGGCCATACACACTGGGTTAGATGAAGGTCAGTTGGAGAGATGGGGCTCAGGGAAAAGAAGAGGTGCTGGGTGTGGAATATGTGGGTTTGAGAAGCTGTTGCCCAGAGAGCAACATGCACACAGCAGATGGTGGAGGTGAAAGTAAAAATTACAGTGAAATCATGGGGATGAGTTATTTGTAAGATATGAGAGTGAATGACCGTGCTCGGAAACAGAGAAAAGGAAGCAGAGGGCTGAGGACAGTCACTCGAGAAAGAACCTTCATTTTGGAAAAATGAAGAGGAGTTGAGGGAAAAGCAGAGAAAGACAGAGAAAACTGAGGCGAATGGAAACGTTCTGAGAGGGAAGTTTCAGAAGAGAAAGCTCAGCGTCAGGGATGATAAAGACTGAGAAATTCTCTTTGGGCTAGATCGTGTGAGCATTAAAAAGCAGTTTTCTGTTGAAATGAGGAGGGGGCAAAGAACAAGGATAAAAGAATGAGCTGGTGGGGGCCTCCCTAGAGGCGCAGGGGTTAAGGTCTCACTGCTGTCAAGCCACCACCAGCCACTGCAGAATAAGTTCGATCCCTGGCCAGGGAGCTTCCCACATGGCGCAGCAGACCTCTCCTGTCTCGCCTGCTGCTCCCCTCAGCAGTGTGTTTCAGTAGATCCACCTGTTTTCTCTCCACTCTGTCTCTGGTGAATCCTTTCATTCCCTGCACCTCTGGCCTGCACCCCAATTCTTATATACATAAATAAATAAATAAAACAAATCTAAAAAAAAAAAAAGAACGAGCTGGTTGCGAAGTGATGGACAATGTTCTACAGGAGGGCTGAGATATACTTTAGGATAAACAAGACTGAACATCCCCGTAGACAGAAGATGTCTGAAGTCAGTGAGAGAATGCAAGATAGGGAGAGTTGATAAATACTTAGAGATTTGAGATTATTCCGTGAAAGGACAGTCACCAACCCAAAGTCCAGTGTCAGGACAATATCCTGATACAATTGCAGCAGTAAAGAAGGAATGTTCTGCTGCTGCGACAATACCTACAAAGAAACATAAGATGTGTTTGATGTGTTTAGCAGAAAGAATACAAAATATAAAATGGTTTACAAACTAATACAAAGCAATACTTATGACTGGGAAGGAATTGAGCCAAAAAGCTGTATTAAGAGAATGGAATTATGGGCGTTCTTGGATAGTGTGGTTGTATTTGTCTTTTCGATAACTAATGTTTGGGAAAAGGCAATTATCTTCCTTCAAGAAAAGAGAGAAAGCACAAACGATGGTCTTGGGTAACTTCCACCGTCTCCAGAATGATGTTCCCTCCTCCCCTTCCCAAGTCTCAGTGTTGGGTGACAAAATCTGGACGATACATCTGAACATCTCAAAAGAAAAAGATGGGCTGAAACTGCAGTGGGCGGAGCAGTTTTCACAGACTTCTTGGGACTGGTGCTGGGTCTTCAGCAGCAGGAAGGGTGACGTTTGCTAAAGGAAGGCAAAAGAAGAGGAGTATCGCCTTCTTGGGGTATCGCCAAGAAAAGCAAAAGCAAGAAGGTTGAAATGAGCTGAATTTGGGCACGGATGGGGTGATCTGGCTAATTAGAGAAAAAGCTAATTGGAAGGAATTTGGGGAGAAGAGAGCAAAGAGGCAGAATATGGTCAGATTGTAATAAGCAAAGAGTTTAGATGCCATAATCAAAATGGAATAATTACCTCAACTTATCCCAATTTCTACGGAGGACCTCCTCCCTACCAAAAGGGAAGCCAGTGAAGGGAGAGGCATCCTCCAAGTGGCCGTGACCTCAGGTACAATATTTAAAATCAGGATCCTCGGACCTCCCTGGTGGTGCTGCGGTTAAGCGCTGCGCTGTGGAGCTGTCGGCAGCGGCGACGCAAGTGCAACACCCGGCCAGGGAGCTTCCCACATGGCACAGCAGACCCCTCCTGCCTCGCCTGCTGCTCCCCTCAGCAGTGTATTTCCGTCGCTCTGCCTGTTCTGCTCCCCACTCTGTCTCTGGTGAACCCTCTCGCCGCCCCACGCTTCTGGCCTGTACCCCAGCTTGTATGCATAAATAAATAAATCTTTAAAAAAAAATCAGGATCCTGGTCTTGAATGGATGGGACTGGGGAGGTCTGTTCCTCTTGTCCACTTTGGTTACCCACTTTGGTAGCAATGATGGCCTGTAAGAACATTACAGCTTTGCCTCCCTGTGTGTCTCTGTCCAACCCCCTCCCCCCAACACACAAGCCCCCTCCAACCCACTGGCTCAGTCTCTGCCGGCACTCTCAGGGCTCTTCCCCATCAGAGGCCCAAAGCCACGGGCAGTTCTCCTGAGGCTGCCAAAAATCCCCTGCAGAAACACAGCCACAGTTGGTGCGAGCTGTTTTTAGCATCCACCTTATCCTCTGGCATTCTAACTCCATCTCACATATGACTGTGTTCTGAAGCTCATTGACTCTGGCTCACATTCAGAATGAGAGTAATAGCCTAGCTCAGTCCCTTCTTCCACCTTGTCATGAGTTCCGATCAATTACATGGATGGAGCTAAACCCACATAACTATGTATCTGTCCTGATTTCCCTGCTTGTCCAGAACACTCCCTTGCTCAGCTCCCAAGATGGACACCTTCCTAGGAGAGATGTCTGCTCTTCCGCCCCCTGGAGCTGTGGGCCAGGCACCCCTCTTCTGGAAGTCCTCCCTGATCTCAGAGCCCTTCCTCAGTGCTCCCGCCAGCCCCTGTGATCCTTCTCTCACTGCAGTGACCTTGCGGTAGAAATCTCCCACATCTATAAGATCTTCAAGGGCAAAGACCTTGTTTTCATCTTTTTTCCCTAGTGCCTGATGCAGTGCTTGGCAGGCTGTAAGGCTCAATTAATGCTTATGAGATGAACAAAAGCAAGTTCAAGAACTAAGAGCCAAGCCAGTCTCTTCCTCCTCTCAGTCCCCTCTGTGCCCCAATTAGCAATCACCTAATTAATTAATCAGATTAACTCAGTGAATTAATCTAAGAGAAGCTTGAGTCTGTTGACAGTTCTTTGGTACCAGGGCCAGAAAAGATGTCTCGGCACCCACTTACCCATTCCTACAGACTTCACAAAATGTCAAGAAGTACTAGAGCCCTCTACTAGATTTAATGAGGCACCAACCGAAGATTGCTTCAGAAATATAAAAGTTCATTTCAGACCTGACATTACCTTGGCCTTGTAAGAGTTTGGCAAGCTGCAGTAATTGGCAGCAGCAAACAATTATTACATTTTGTGAACTGAGGCTCTTTGCTGAAATAGAGGAAGAACACAGTCTCTACCCTTTAGGAAATGACAATCTCCAACAATAAAATCTGCTTAGAAAATCTGAATTTTGTAAGACCTGCATGAACATCATGAAAAACTGGATGATAACATTATCTGCCCACAAACTATTCTATGTGGAACTCAGTCACCGCTTAGTGGTGAAGAAGTTTGTAGACCAGCGCTGCCTGGAAGAATATACTGTGAAGGTGGAACTGTTCTCTTTTTTTCTTAAGGTTTATTTTTATTTATTTATGCACACAACAGCTGGGGTATAGGCCAGAGGTGTGGGGGTGAGAGGATTCACCAGAGACAGAGTGGGGAGCAGAACAGGCGGATAGACTGAAGTACTGCTGAGGGGAGCAGCGGGAGAGACAGGAGAGGTCTGCTGCGCCATGTGAGAAGCTCCCTGGCCAGGATCAAACTCAGGCTACAGTGGTTGCAGACAGCTTCATAGTGCTGAGACTTCACCTCTTCTGCCACCAGGGAGGCCCTGGAACTGTTCTTACAGTCTGTGCTATCCAGTGAAGTAGCCACTAGTCACATAGGGCCAGGTGCCTTCAGGGTTTGGCTTGTGTGACTGAGAGGTTGAATTCTTAATGTTACTTAATTTTAATGAATTTAGTTCAATATCCCCATGTGACGAATGGTCTGGAGTGGAAGAGCACAGCTCCAACCACGAAGTAAAGAAGGGTGTCTTCAGTGTGTATCAACTATGTACAGAAACTGATCTCTCTCCTGGACTTGGGCCGTGATGTTCTCGACGGCAAACACAACCTCTGTGCCTGACTTTCCTTACCTGTGAAATGGGCATCATCATAATAGTAACTACCTCATTGCCCCCTCAGCACCATGTCCCTCCAAGCTGAGAATCAATTCGAAAGTGAAGGTTTACGTGAGGGGCACTCTGCTTGAAATTCAAGCCAGAGTCAAATTTGACTACTTGTGATCACAGATATCAGAGGAAGCCCCAGGTGCAATACAAATTAACCACCAGGTAAATATAACAATAAAACATTTTTACAAATTAAACATCTGTGGTGAAAATAAATACTTCCTCAATATAAAAACAAAGCTTCAAATGCTCCCCATAACCCTACAATAAAGTCCTCAGCTCAGGTCCTCCCTGGTGGCGCACAGGGTTAAGTCTCAGCACTATGAAGCCATCAGCAGTCACTGCAGTATGAGTTCGATCCCCGGCCAGGAAGCTGACCCACATGGCACAGCAGACCTCTCCTGTCTCACCTGCTGCTCCCCTCAGCAGTGTATTTCAGTGGATCCGCCTGTTCTGCTCCCCACTCTGTCTCTGGTGAATCCTCTTAGGCCCCCTCACACCTCTGGCCTACACCCAGCTCTTACATGCATAAATAAATACATGTTTTTTTAAAAAAGCCCATGGCTCAGCAGACCCTCCAAAGGTTCTCAGACTCATGCAGGGAAGTCCAGGCACCGGGACAACCTTTCCAGGAACTTCCAGGGGCCTGTTGACCCACTCTTCACCCATCCTCCCTCTGCCCCTTGCCTGCCACCCAAACTTCTTTGGCTGCTCCTCACCCAGCTTTCTCAACTGCCCCACCCAGTCTACTGCTCTTCTTCCTTAGCAGTCACTATTTGAAACTGTAGACTTAATTCTGCAAGGGGCTTCCTATCTAGCTTTGCCATCCAGTCAAAATCTCCAAGCGGACAGAGGCCATAACTTCTTGTTTAGAGGGATACGGACACAACATTAATGGTACAAACATTTGAAGCAAAACTATCTGGATTAGTGTCCCAGGCCCACAGCTTGTGAGCTGTGACACAGTAACCCCTGTGCCTCAGTATCCTCATCTATAAATGGAACGATAATACTAGAACTACTTCATGGGGTTGTATGAAAGTGAAATCAGTTGGGATACACAAAGCACACAGAAAAGAGCCTTAGCACACAGTAAGTTCTATATTAGTGTGAAGTATTCCTTGCCACTATTTGTTCCATGCCTGGCAGAGTATCTGGCACATAGTAGGTTCTGCATTTCCATCAGGCTAGTGTTACATAATGATGATCGTGACCAGTTAATCTATAATGTGATGCTGACTTTTATTTTTAAAGACACAGTCACTGGGCCTTCCTGGTGGCACAAGAGGTTGAGCCTCAACACTATGAAGCTATTGGCAGTCACCGCAGCAAGAGTTCGATCCCAGCCAGGGAGCTGACCCACATGGCGCAGCAGACCTCTCCTATCTCACCCACTGCTCCCCTCAGCAGTGTGTTTCAGTGGATCTGCCTGTTCTGTTACCCACTGTCTCTGGTGAACCGTCTCATCCCCCGCACCTCTGGCTTATATCCCAGCTCTTATATGTATAAATAAATAAATCTTTTTAAAAAAATAAAGACACTGGGCCTCCCCGGTGGCGCAGTGGTTAAGCGTTGCGCTGTGGAGCTGTCGGCAGCGGCGACGCGAGTTCGACGCCCGGCCCGGGAGAATCCCACATGGCACGGCAGACCTCTCCTGCCTTGCCCGCTGCTCCCCTCAGCAGTGTATTTCTGATCTGCCTGCTCTGCTACCCGTTCCGTCTCTGGTGAACCCTCTCACCGCCCAACGCCTCTGGCCTGTACCCCAGCTTGTATGTATAAATAAAAAATAAACCTTTAAAAAAATAATAAAAAATAAAGACACAGACACCAAGTTAATGAATAATCTACCTGCTTCTAGCTTCAGAGAGACTTAAGTACTATGCAATGCCTTTGCCATATCTATAAAGTCACCTACTGATTTTCACCATTCATTCTGTTGACATGATGTAATACAGAAAGAATTAATTTTGTGCCTTGGCAGTCTTGTGCTTAAAGTTCTTTGTTTTGGTGTGACTGAGATCACTGGGTTTAGATGAAGACGGACCTGACTTTGAATATTATTTTACCATTTAATAACCAAGAAATTGTGGGCATAATTCTTCTGAGCTACAGTTTCCTCACCTAAAATTAATACCTACTTCATAGCGTTGTGTGAAAATAAGTTCGAGAATCAGGCAATTCATTTGTAATGATAATTGACATCTAATGAAATTACTACTCAGTTCTTTACTGGAATTTTACTTAAGAAATTTGTAACTTTGTTCAAAAATGAAATTGGCTTCGAATAGAATTTTAGAGAATTTTCCTTGTCATTGTTAAGAATAGTACCTTTTTAACTTACAGAATTAAATTGGGATCATGCCATATTTCTCATTTTTCTAAAAAGAACTTTAATTTTTTATTACACATTGTTAAAAAAAGCAGAGCATAGAGAAAAAAGTTATGAATTTTAAAATTACCTGTAATTTCACCATCCCAAAAGAAACACGGTTAACATTAGACTGTCTGTTCTTTCAGATCTTTTAAATGCATAAATGCACACACACAAAAATACTAATAGAAAATTAGGACCAGATTTTATATAAAAGCTTGTTTCATTACAAACACCCTTTCACCTTAATATGTTGCATTTCCAGAACACCGGTGTTTAATGGCGGCATTGTATTCGGATATGCACTAACCATGAGCTGTTCAGTGACTTAAGCAACTTTTACTATTTCACTATTCCAAACAAAGCTGCATCAAACATTGTGCCAGGTATGTTTATTAGTCCTCAGTCCACCCTCTGCCCTTCTCCACCATGCTGTTTGCTTTCCGAAAGCTGACCTTTGCAAGACTACACCATCTAGTGTCCAATGGGTTTGGCCAATGGGAGGCACCAGCAAGAAATCCAATAATGGGAAAAGAGAGAGACCAGGTATTTATTCCCCCAGCTCCCTGCCAGAAGCACTGCTGGTTGTGTCCTTGAACAGGAGACCTAGAGGTTGGTGCAAGGTTCTCTCCCATGACTACCCTCCTGGGTTCCTGCAACAGCTCCCCATTGTACCTTCATACCTAGGGTAGTATGGCTATCACCATCACTCTTAGCCGGACCACTCCACCAACCCTTATCAGTTCCAACCCTGCCCACACCCTTATAAATAGCATTAAGTTCATTAAGTTCTCCCCACTGACCCAGTGTTAGTGTGCCTTTTTCTTTTTTCTTCTTTTTTTTAAGATTAATTTATTTTTGCATACAAGCTGGGATACAGGCCAGAGGTGTGGGGCGGTGAGAGGGTTCACCAGAGACAGAATGGGGAGCAGAACGGGCAGATCAACCGAAATACACTGCTGAGGGGAGCAGCGGGCTAGACAGGAGAGGTCTGCTGCGCCACGTGGGATTCTCCCCGGCAGGGCATAGAACTCACGCCGCAGCCACAGACAGCTCCAAAGAGCTGCGCTAACCCATTGCGCCACCAGGGAGGTCGTGTGCCTTTTTCTTAGAGTTTTATAATAAGTACAAACAACTTTGTAAATATATTCCTCTACACATCTTTTGTTGTCATCACTTGAAAAACTTCTGAAATGAGAATCAGTTTATTAAAATATTTTTATAAGATCGCCAACTTACCACCTAGTATATTCTTCCTCCAGCGATGCAAGTGTCAGCCTCAGGCCCCATCCAACTTGCTGCTACAGCTTCTTTTCATCTTCTGCTGCGTTGGTAACATTTCCATAATATGGAGAGCATCTCATCTTTGGTGAGTGTGTGTTGGAGAGAGATGCCCTATAATCTTTGCAGTCTATTTGTTTTGGTTGTTCTTTTTTTTTTTTTAAAGATTTATTTATTTATGCGTACAAGAGCTGGGGTGTAGGCCAGAGGTGTGGGTGGTGAGAGGATTCACCAGAGACAGTGGGGAGCACAACAGGCAGATTGACTGAAATACACTGCTGAGGGGAACAGTGGGTGAGACAAGAGAGGTCTGCTGCGCCGTGTGGGTCAGCTCCCTGGCCGGGGATCGAACTCGTGCTGCAGTGGCTGTAGATTGCTTCATAGTGCTGAGACTTAAACCCTTGTGCCACCAGGGAGGCCCTGTTTTGGTTCTTTTTATATGGCTTTCTCAGTTTTTCCCTCCACTGTCACATATTACAAATTGATATGTCTTTAAAAATTTGTTAAAATTTTAGTTGATTTCATTTTAGCCATTTGTATGAGGATCTTGTCTTTTCCATCGTTCTGTCAAAGGTAAAATCATTTTCACGTCACATCTCTTGTGCAGAAACTTCTCATTTTCTGGATTTCACTTAACTCAGTTTGACTTTTGACTGCAGTTCTCTCAAGAAAAGCTATGATTTTGTGGGTTATCTGATTTTTTTTTCTTGTGACTTTCTACACCATGAGCTAAAGTGAAACTCCCCATTTAATATTTTTAAGCTTTAATGAAATCTTAATATTTTTTCTTTTGATAGAATTTATTGAGTACTTAACACATGTAAGGATACTTCTAAGCACTCAATATTTTTTATACTCTTTTCTTGCCCAAATTAAAAATTGTGGTAAAAATGGGCCTCCCTGGGGCCTCCCTGGTGGCGCAGCGGTTGAGCGCTGTGCTGTGGAGACGCCGGCCAGGGATAATCCCACATGGTGCAGCAGACCTCTCCTGCCTCGCCTGCTGCTCCCCTCAGCAGTGTATTTCTGATCTGCCTGTTCTGCTCCCCACTCTGTCTCTGGTGAACCCTCTCGCTGCCCCACGCCTCTGGCCTGTACCCCAGCTTGTATGTATAAATAAATCTTTAAAAAAAAAAAATGGGCCTCCCTGGTGGTGTAACAGGTTACATCTCAGCACTATGAAGCTGTCCACAGCCACTGCAGCACGAGTTTGATTCCCAGCCAGGGAGCTTCCCACATGGCGCAGCAGACCTCTCCTGCCTCACCCGCTGCTCCTCAGCAGCGTACTCTAGATCCGCCTGTTCTGCTCCCCACTCTGTCTCTGGTGAATCCTTTCACCCCCTATACTTCTGGCCTACACCCCAGTTCTTATATGCATAAATAAATCTTTTTTTAAAATGTGGTAAAATGCATATAATGTAAGGCTTACTATTCTACTATCCTAACCCTTTATCTTTATCATATATGTGTGTGTGTGTGTGTGTGTGTATTTTTTTTACATCACTGTTCATTTTTGTACAGTGTTTGATTTTTCCTCTCAGGTTCAGTCCCTGTGAAATTCCCACCACCAAGTCACCAATGAACCATCACCATACTTTCATAAAAAATAAGATAGAAAATAATATTCATTACCACATTCAGTGTGCAAGTAATTGCTAATGGCAGGAATCAATAGCCTGCCTCTCCCAGGTTACACAGAAAGCTACTTATTTAATATTGAGAAGTAATATGAATTGTTTCATAGTGCAAAGCATTCCCCAGCCATGTACACCTGCAGCAAATACAAAAGAGTGTGTGAATACCTTCTAGAACTACTGACCAGAACACAGCAAAGGAGGAAAAACAAACACTGGAAACTACTAGGAAATTTCATTTGTGCAGTATCTCCTGCATCCACACTGTCAGAAAGGCAGGACTTACCAAGTTCATTGGGTTTAGCTTAGCCCATGCCCCAACACTGAAATCTTCCCATAGAGTTCAAAACAGTATGGTTCTATTGCTGGCAGAGGTACAGCCCACAGGTCTGCACAGCACGCAGAGGCAAGGCAGAAGCATTCGCCTTTTGTGCAGAGAACATAGCATAAGAGATAGGATAAGAGTCTCCCCGGGCTGACAGGTATAAATCACAGCCGAGAGCTTTCTAAAAGAGACCCAGGGCAGGAGCACCGTGGTCCAGGTCTAAGGGTAATGTTGATCTAAAGCTTGTCCATGTTGATCGTTAAACACCTTAGCATAGCGAGAGGACTTAGACCAGTACTTGTCACACAGTAAAGGGGCAACAAATGAAGCTATATTAACTATCACTATTTCTCATAATTGCTTTACATATCTTAAAGATAGAGGTTTCAGTCCATAGACCTTTTACTTGGATTCCAAGGTCCAAATTAATTCTTTAAATGTTATCTACCCTGGGTTTCCCTAGTAGTGCAAGGGGTTAAGTCTCAGCACTCTGAAGCTATCCACAGCCACTGGGGCGGGAATTAGATCTCCAGCCAGGATGCTGACCCACACGGCACAGCAGACCTCTCCTGTCTCACCCACTGCTCCCCTCAGCAGTGTGTTTCCAACGATCTGCCTGTTCTGCTCCCCACTCTGTCTCCCGTGAACCCTCTTGCCACCCCACACCTCTGGCCTGTACCCCAGCGTGTATGCATAAATAAATAAATCTTTAAAAAAAATAAATAAATGTTATCTACCCTGTCTTAATTGCCTAAAGTACTCTTCACTATTAAAGCTCAAAATTCAGAGTATTTACGTAAAGTTCATTACTTTCAATGCTAATTTTTGGCAGGACCCTGGACACGCTTTTGAAATTCAGGCTCAGTTTAATGTTTCCAATTCTAGGAAATGCTTCTCTATTATAAACCAGGTTAAACTGTTAGCCTAGTGCTTTCTCAGAAATTCCTTTCAATCTACAGTTGTGTCTCTGAGCTCTATTGCCTAGATCAATCATTTTGTTGGCACTATCATAACCTTTATACTTACCCTTTCTGTATCTTAAATTTGAAATCTCAATAAAGACAACACATCAGAAATTACACATAACTTAAGCATGCTGTTGACTAGCAGGTTAAAACACAGCCTTTAACATATAACTAGGTAGCAATTAGCGCAATTGTATATTTCTAAATATTTGTCCAGAAGGCGCTCTTAGGAAACAAAACGCATCTGTGCCTTTCACTAGCATGGGCTCATGACATGCTGTTGGCCACACCGAGGTGGGCAGTGGTCGGGTGAGTGTGCACTGCTCACCCTGGACGACAATTTTCATAAACTTCGGAGTCTAGTATATTCACATCTAGAAATGTAGTCTAAGAAAATAAGCGGACATGCAGATGATTTATGGACCAAACCATAGCCAACAGTAAATACCCAACAATAGAACTATGATTAAATAAATGATACATAGAACATTTAATGCAGGCATCAAATCTAATTGTGATGCTTTCAATGAAGTAGGAAAACGCTAACAAAATAGTATCAATCCAAAATAACAAAATATAAAACTGTATTTACATAATCCCCAACTTAACAATGGTTCAATTTAAAGATGTTTTTTGACTTTTATGATGGTGTGAAAGCAATAGGTATTCATTCAGTAGAAACTGTACTGTGAATTTGGATCTTTTCCGGCTCTCCTGTGACCAGGGCAACATCAAGGGGCAGCTGGCAGTTGGCCAGATCAGGAGGGTACTCCACAGTGGACACTCTACAGTGGACACTCTACAGTGGACAGTGTTGCACTGTTTTTTAGATATAGGTCATCCCCCACTTAACAACAGTTTGACTTCAACTTATACTTTCAACTTATAATAAATTTATCCAGATGGATGTAACACCATAAATAGAAGAATTTCTGTATACCCTTAATATTAAGAATATGTAGCTGACTATTTACAATACATAAGATATGGAAACAACCCAAATGCCCAAAAATAGATGACTGAATCAAGAAGATGTGGTCTGTATACACAATGGAATACTACTCAGCAATCAAAAATGATAAACTGACACCATTTGTGGCAACTTGGATGGAACTGAAAGGGATTATGTTCAGTGAAATATGACAGAAGGAAAAAAATATTGGACAGTTTCACTTATAGGAGGGATATAGGTAACCAAGGTATCAGGGGAAAAAATAATGAATAAAAAAAACAAATTAAGGGGCCTCCCTGGTGGCGCAGTGGTTAAGCGCTGCACTTGGAGCTATTGACAGTGGCAATACGAGTTCGGCGCACCCAAATGGCACGGCAGACCTCTCCTGCCTCACCCGCTGCTATGCTCAGCAGTGTATTTCTCTTGATCTGCCTGTTCTGCTCCTCACTTCATCTCTGGTGAACCCTCTCACCACCCCGCATCTCTAGCCTGCACCCCAGCTTATATGCATAAATAAATCTTTTTTAAAAAAGAGAGGAAAAAAAATTAATGGGCAACTATAAATCAGAGACATTCTGCAGGGGAGGGGTGGGGGAGAGGGGCCAAAACAGGGGAGGGTAGAGCACAAGGGACCGTGGTGATGGTGCAGGGTGAATTGGTTGTGGGAATTCTACGGGGACTACACCTGAGAGGAGAAAGTAAATATTGTTCAAAAACTGACAATGATGTAAAATATATATAAATAAATTAATTTTTAAAAAGTAGAATACGTGCATGAAAAAAAAAAATCCTAAAGTATTAACAGCAGGTGTCTCTACACAGTGGCACTATTTCTCTGAAATAAAAATGGTATATCCACAATGGTATATTCCTAAGTAATAATAAAGAGGTCAAGGAGACAATAATACATTATTTTTTAAATAATACATGTGAGGTGGTGGATATGCTAAATAATTGTATAGTGATGATCATTTCACAATATATACATGTGTCAAATCACCTTGCATGCTTTAAACTTTCAGATTATTGCATGTCAGTTATACCTCGATGAAGCCGGAAAATTTTTAAAGTTAAAATAACATTACAGGGCCTCCCTGGTGGCACAACAGGTTAAGTAGCAGCACTATGAAGCTATCGGCAGCCACTGCAGCACAAGTTCGATACCTGGCCAGGGAGCTTCTCACATGGCACTGCAGACCTCTCCTGTCTTGCCCGCTGCTCCCCTCAGCAGTGTATTTAAGTTGATCTGCCTGTTCTGCTCCACACTCTGTTTCTGGTGAATCCTCTCACCCCCCAACACCTCTGGGCTACACCCCAGCTTGTATTCATAAATAAATAAATCTTTTTAAGAAAACATCATAAATCAATTTTTAAAACTCAAAACAATACTTAAAACAAAATATATACCTTCCACTTACACCAATAAAGGGAAATTGTTGCAAACAGACATAAGACGTAAATAAATTTTATTTATGAATGTTTAGATATATATCTCTAAAGTAAACGTTGCCAAATACTAAAAAAAAAAAAAAATTAAAAGAATATATGCTATCATCAAGTAAAGTTTACTAGGGTGTATAAAGCAGTTTACTAGGGAGGTTTCAATTCATGAAAGGCATTAATATAATCATTTTAGTTGACTTAAAGGACTGAAATTATATGATTATATAAAAAGATAACAATTCCTACTAAAAACTTCCAAAAATGTGAATAGAAGATGTTATTTCCTTTACAATAGGGAATATTTGTTTAAAACCAACAACTAACTTCGTATTTAATGAGGGAATATCCAAAAATATTTTATCACAATTTTATTTACCATGAAGACAAACCAGAAATACGTAACAAAAGACAAATAATTCTGTAGCTATGATTTTACATTAAAAAAAAAGGCCCATTAACAGAACAAAGACAAGTCACCAAAAGACAGATATTTTAAACATTAAGCATTCTAATGATAAAGGTTCCTATACTGAGCAGCAAAACAAATGTCTAGCCAAGAAAGAATTCATGTAGTAAGAGATACATAAGACATAGACAAAAACAAGAACAAATCATAATACAAGAAATCAAGAAACATGTCAACAGCGGAGAGAGTCTTTACCTCTTGATGGAAAGCATGTGAACATAAGGCTTAAAGAATTCATTTTGGACGTAGGTGATTGAAGTTGAAATGTCATAAAGACATTAACCTCAGACAACACCTTCCTTAGGGGAAAAAAACTTTTTGAATATTAAAAATATATGTGGAAAGAAAACAGAACAACAAAGACCAGCATGACAGTGATTCAGTGTATTGAAACGCTAAGCTTCACTCAGTAACTACTTGGTGTGTTAGGATTATCAAGAAGAAATACGGTTTTACTCAAAGTCAGGGAATAAAAACACGAAGTAAATGCCATATAATGTGGCCAGTGCAGGGCTAGAGCTTTGAGAGCACCAAGAGAGCTCCCTTGGGGTCACGAAAGGCTAAAGGGCATTTTTAAAGAATCTAATTTTGCCAGGTTTTCAGGCAGAAGGGAAGGAGTGCCACCTACAAAAGAGGGAACATTCACAACCACAGACAGTCACAAGATAAATGGCACAATCCAAGAATTGCAAGTAGGTCAACACACATACTATCAGTCTGCATTTTAAAAATTCAGTTAAAAGTCAATGTTTTAAAAATCTGAAATTTCTGATAAAAGTCTGGATTACTGGCTTCCTTTGACCAACTGGACATTGTGACAAACTGGGGCCACCTTCCCACAAGGAAGAGAAGGCAGCGCTCCTTTCAGAGGGCAGTTAACACAGCACCCCCCGCCCCATTCCTCTTACATCTGGCTCACTCCGTGGCCCCGTAACTTCCCTTTCTTGTCTCAGAAGGCAGTGAGTGACATGTATGACTCCTCCCTACAGGGTCGGGGCCAGTGAAAGTTATTGTGGGTTCCTATGAGCTGGCTATGAGCTGGCCACTCATGGGCAATGGCGACCTATTTGCTATCTACAAACCACAGCAGACATCCCTTGACACCTGCGGAGAACAGCCCGTATCACAAGGCAGGCCCAGGGACACCTAGGCCACTGTTGACCTGATTACGTGACTCTCTCCATGGTGGTCTCGGATAACTCTGCCTGTGATAACATCATACTCTGCTGGCGCAAATGTCTCTTGACGTATGGTCACGATGTCCTCTCCTCTGTTCCTCATAAAACTTTGTCCCCAATTCCTATCCCACCCTCCGGACTTTAATCCTCATACCATTGTTGCACGATCAGCTTTTACCAGCCTGTGTGCTTTCAGTAAATGGCACAGGAACTTCTGCTCGAGCAGCAGAGTCTCGCCTTGCAAACCTGCTCCACGACTGCTGTATCCCTCATCATGTTCCCACCGCCAAGCAGCAACAAAGCTCCTGTCACAAGTTATGGCAGAAAAAGCAATAGATTAGGTTTGTGTCTCCAAAGATCAACCAGGCAGCAAGATGGAAAGCCAAGGGAGAGGAGGGCAGCTAGGAGATTGATGCAACCTGCAAAAGTCCAGTCAATTAAATGAGTCCAATGGGGCTGCCATCACGAGGGTGCAGGAGGGGCCACCTAGCACCTCCCACCGCAAACTCTCACCAGACATGACCTGACACCCCTGAGTTACGTATGGGTGGAATAAATGCAAAAAAGGATGAAGGTGTGAAACTAGGCAGTGTGGAGGGGTGGAAAGAAAGGGGCAGAAAAGGGGAAAAAAAAACCAATGGGAAAAAAATCTCCAACACTGGATAACCAATTTGACACGGGAAAGGGGGAAAGAAGGGTACGGGGCAATTTGCAGGTTTGGGGTTTGGGTCATTAAGTGGTGACACTCAAAAGGCTGAACATGCCTGGAGGTTCATCATTCAATCTAGAATATAAACTGCAGAGCCCACAGATACGTAGCTTCACCCCACAAGCCCCAATAAATTACCAAAGACCAACTTGAACAGGGTAACTCTCTAAGTGCTGAATCATCAGATGAAAACAAGAGCAATGGAAATAATATAAAGTGTTTTTATAGAATGAATACTAACAGAAGACTAAAATGCAATGTTAGAGCATGGAATACAATAGTGCCACCAAGATTACAGAGTCAATAACTTCATATATAAGAGTATAATTATAAGATATATAAAAAGAACACCCAAAGATAGAAGTTTCTCAATATAAAGGATATACATGAATATACTATACTGCTTCCATTCAGGACTTATGATGGCTTACTGAAAAAGTACACATAGTGAAAGAATAAAATGTAAATAACAAAGATAATAACAATATGCAAAAATAAATTTTTAAAAGTTAGCACCTAGAGAAATCAGAACTAGCAAAAAAAAAAAAAAAAAGATACGCAGAACCTCAGTGCTTTGAGAAATACTGTTGTTGACCAACAGGAAACAGAAGTCGCATGGGTCTAACGTCCATTAGAAGAAACAGCAACTTCTCACTTTAAAAAGGACACTTTTGCCCACCTCCCCCAATGGAAAAGATAGCATTCTACAATAAACATTTCTCCAAATTAAAAAAATTCAGCTTTACAGAAAAATTCACGACCTTGTCCCCAATTTCTCAAAGGTTGTATTATTTCAGGGTGGTTGAATTTAAAAAAAATTTCCACAGACATTTAGGGGTATGACTACAGCAAACCCAGAAAGGGTTTCCTAAAGTTCCTTCTCTGTGGTATGTTTGATAGAAATCAAACATCTAAGTGTGACCAGGGTGGGGGCAGAGAGGCAGGAGGAAGAGTTGAGCCGGCGTGGCCTGGGCGAGGCGTGTAGATTCCTGATGGTCCATCCTGAAGCACAGAAAAACTGGATAGAACTGAGAGGAATGGAGGAACTACACATCCTTCAACTGCAGCGGCTGCGCTTTGGTAAAAGTTTAATAAGAGATGGAGAGGAGACAGAGTGAGGTAGAAATCTCTGGCGAGCAGTCCGAGGCTGGAGCCACAAGAGCAGAGGATGGGTGATGTCCTACTATGCGATCCCACAGCAGCACAGAGGGCCCAGGAATAGAAAGCATGCACGCAATGCACAAAAGACACACAGAAAGCTGACAACAGAGAAAAGGGACTCGTGTGTTTACAGAAACGCATGTCAAAAGACAGTATCATTTAGCACCTCCATGCGAAGCAAAAGCAGAGGATAACTTTAAAAATTCGATATTGTGTGGATTTTAAGAACTGTGCTCAAGATTTGTTAAAAAAAGAATCGAAACATCCCAGAATAAGGCAAAGAGTTACGTAAATGATGATATATTAGTGGCTCTGTGCACACAAATGACTATGCATGATAAATGTCAACCAAGATGGAAAGATGTTTATAGAACATTCAATTTATAAAAGAGAGTATAAAGCATAAGTACTCTGTGAATACCATCTCGCAAACTGAGGGTAGAAAACACTGGTTCACTTACAGCACAAATCAGCAGGAAACTGCCTCTTCCCGAGCTCCCCAGCCAGAGGGGGCTCCGAGGCTGCACCCAGAAAAGCCACCTGCAGGACTTGCCCTGGTCCCTCCTCATTGCACGCAAGTTTCACCCACTCTTTGCCTGCCCAAAGTCAAACCCCACTCCCCGCCACTCCTCCCCAATTTTAACCTCCCACTAAGGAGGATTTTATTCTCCTTTTCCATATTGTTTAATTTTCACAACAACCTGTGAGGTAGGCACGATTAGGACCATTATTAATCAACAATTCTATCTAGGAACAGCCAGCTCAGAGGAAGCTGCGTTTCCGACCTTCCAACTGGACAAGCCGCGGCTGAGCTCACAGAGGCCTTCAGGGTCTGCCGGCTCCTGCCTTCTTGGGCAGCTGAGCAGGGACAGAAACCAGAGGCCTGGCTTCCGCGGCCGGGGCTACGGGAGCTCCTCGTTTCTCCAGGCCCTGTGAGTGCTCCCCAGCAGAGGCTGAATTATCTGAAAAGAAGAAAGAGGTGAGCTTTGCTGAGACAGCCCTTGCACCGTTCTCAACTTCCTATTGCTGCTGGGATATCGGCCCAGCTAATCAGCTTTCAGACAGAACTCCCAATACAATGATGTAGAGAGCTCGGAAATGAACACACACTCACATTCCAACAGCAAAAAGGTCACTATTTTGGATGGAAGAGAGACCCACTACCCAAGAGCAGGAGGAAATGATGACAGGCCCCACACACAGGGTAGAGAAAGGCGCTGCCCCGTTTGGAGTTTCCTGATGGCGTCTGACATTGGAATGTGCAGAGTCCTCCCTGGCTGCAAACCGACCACTCAGAAGTCAGCCACCACCATCCCTGCATCGGACAAAACCACACAGAAGCTTAGAGGCTCTGATGTGAGTTGGTTTTCTATCACTCATTCTCCTGATGTTGCAGAAAGTGAAATTTTAAGGGCCTCCCTGGTGGCACAAAAAGTCTCAGCACGATGAAGCTATCAGCAGCCACTGCAGCACAAGTTCAATCCCCGGCCAGGGAGCTGACCCACATGGCACAGGAGACCTCTCTGTTCTTGCGCGCTGCTCCCCTCAGCAGTGTACTTCAGTTGATCTGCCTGTTCTGCTCCCCACTCTAGCTCTGGTGAATCCTCTCACTCCCCTCCCCCCCAAACCTCTGACCTACACCCCAGTTCTTGTATGCAAAAATAAATAAATCTTTAAAAAAAGTGGAACTTTAAGATGCGAAACTAACGCATACATCTTAGGATTTGCATTAGGTAACAGGATTGAAGGCCCCGCCTGCAATTAATGATAATTACTGTGGATCACAGTGAGTGGAAGCAGGCTATGTATAGTTCTACTTTCTATTTTCCAAATTTTTCTGGGATATGCTTAAAGTTTTTTAAAAATTTAGAGAAAAAAAAACTTTAATTCAGTTTCATTGAGGAAAGCCATTCCTACATTATCCTGACCTTTTCTTCACTGGCCCATCTTCCTCCTATTTTTTCCCTCTTAAGGTTGTTCTACCTACATCCTCGCCATCCACTTACCAGGGAGCTACTCAAACACTTGAGCAGATGCTATCAGCGGGCAGTGCTAAAGATAAACCCCATCGCTCCCCTCCTTTGCTTAGAATGTTGACAACCCTGAGCTTCCGCAAGAACAGAGGAGCTGGTGCAGCAGACCGCTCCTGCCTCGCCCGCTGCTCCCCTCAGCGGTGTATTTCAGTCAATCCACCTGTTCTGCTCCCCACTCTGTCTCTGATGAATCTTCTGACCCCCGCACCCTCCCCCACCCCTGACCTGCACCCCAGCTCTTGTATGCATAAATAAATACATCTTAAAAAAAAAAAACAAAACAGGAGTATCTCACATGGGAAGTTGCTTTCCCCCCAGACTCACTTTTGGGTGAAACCTCCATAGTGGATGGCGCTTTGTCTGCCTCTGATTATCTCACCTTTATTTTCAAGCATCTTGTGCAGCTTCATGTGCCTGTAGGTGGAGATGATCTGAAAATTAACAACACTGGGAATATTCAGCCCTTGGTCCTGCAGCAGCTGCAGCGCTGCGGCGTGAATGAGCTGGTGAGACCGCTTGCACTTCTGAAGCTTGCACTCTCCTCGCACGAAGGATTTGCACACGTGAAACTTGTTGCATTTGTCCTTGAGGTTGCAGTAGCCGTAAAGGGCTTCACCTTTGTTGTAGAGCAAACAGACCTGTGCAGAAATAAGGCAACGCTTAGAATAGTCATTCTTGTCTCTATTTTTTAAGGCAAGAAATGAGAGCTTCTTTCAGTGGCAACTTCTGATCATGAATGGCTCTGATAATCGTTGGATGTGGGCCTCCCCGATGGCTCAAAGGGTTAAGTGTCAGCACTATGAAACTATAGCCAGCCACTGCAGCTCGAGTTCAATCCCCAGCCAGGGAGCTGACCCACATGCCACAGCAGACCTCTCCTGCCTCATCCACTGCTCCCTTCAGCAGTGTATTTCAGTCGATCTGCCTGTTCTGCTCCCCATTCTGTCTCTGGTGAATCCTCTTACCCCCCACACTTCACTTGTGGCCTACACCCAGCTCTTGTATGCATAAGTAAATAAATCTTTAAAAAAAATCAGTGGGTGAAAGGCAGATGGGTCATATCAGAGTACCCCATCCCCATAATCTCTCCCAGCCACTGCAACTCACAACAGCCTCAGTTGACCACCCCCAGCTCCTAAAGCCTGTGGCCAGTGAGTGATTGCTATGGAGGTGACCAACGCTGACCCCTAGCCTCAAGGTCAGAACAGTTCTTCAGTGCACTTTGCTCCAGGGCCACCATGAATCAAGTCAAGGTCAGACTGCGCTCTTCCTTCATTGTACCCTGCTTCTCTCTTTTACCTCTCAGAGTTTTCCCCAAGGAACCCTCCTTCAATAAATCATATGCACCTAAATCCCTACGCCGGGCTCTACTCCAGGGAAATCAATCTAGACAGGTGGCGTGAAAAGATCATTTATCATCCAGACAAGGACATTTTTTTGGGAAGCATTATTAATAATTACATTGGGACAACTGATGTAAACCGGATCTACCCAAGGCAAACCAAGACATACCTGATGGGGAACTTTATGATGTATTGGGCCATCAACCCTGAAACCACTAATCAATCAATCTTAACCTCACACTGAAAAAAGATGATCAGACATTGTGTGCCAGGAAATACAGTTGTCCAAGTTTTACCTTTTTTTTTGGGGGGGGGTGCAGCTACTGTATATTTATGAGCAGGTTGTATATTTCTTTGCTCTGTATTTCTTTTTTTTTTTTAAAGATTTATTTATTTATACATACAAGCTGAGGTACAGGTCAGAGGATTGGGGTGGCGAGAGGGTTCACTAGAGACAGAGCGGGGAGCAGAACAGGCAGATCAGAAATACACTGCTGAGGGGAGCAGCAGGCAAGGCAGGAGAGGTCTGCCGCACCATGTGGGATTCTCCCCGGCTGGGCGTCGAACTCGCATCGCGGGCTGCTGACAGCTCCACAGCGCAGCGCTCTACTGCTGCATCACCAGGGAGGCCCACAGCTGTCCAAGTTTTAGCAGGAAAGTCTGACATCTCTATACACCCCTCCTCAGTCCCAAGCAGGCTAGGAGGGTTAGCTACCTTAGCAGTGCACCATGGATACAAAAAAATGCTACTATATAATCAAACTTAAATCCGAACAAATCTCCGGTGTTTACAGTAATTTTAATTTATAGTAAATTCAGGGCCTCCCTGGTGGTTAAAGACACAGCGATAGCAAGCTATTGCCAGCCACTATTGCATGAGTTCGATCCCCCGCCAGGGAGCTGACCCACATGGCGCAGCAGACCTCTCCTGTCTCGCCCACTGCTCCCGTCAGTAGTGTATTTCAGTAGATCCACCTGTTCTGCTCCCCACTCTATCTCTGGTGAACCCTCTCAACCCCCTCCCACCTCCCCACTCCTCTGGCCTACACCCCAGTTTTTGTATGCATAAATAAATAAAAATGAATCTTTAAAAAAAATTATCGTAAATTCAGATGGTAGAAGAACATGTTAAATCATGTTATAAGTAATGCAATTAGGGCCTCCCTGGTGGCACAGAGGGTTAAGTGTCAGCACTATGAAGCTATCCAGAGCCACTGCAGCACGAGTTCGATGCCCGGCCAGGGAGTTGACCCACTTGGCACAGCAGACCTCTCCTGTCTCACCTGCTGGGCCCCCTCAACAGTATATTTCAGTTAATCTGCCTGTTTTGCTCCCCATTCTGTCTCTGGTGTATCCTCTCACCGTACCCCACTCCCACACACCTCTGGCCTACACCCCAGCTTGTATGCATAAAGAAATAAATTTTTAAAAATAAATAAATACATAATGCAATCAGTCAAATATAAATGTGGGAGATTTGACTGGACACAAGTGACCTGGTTTAAAAGAAAATGGCACCTTACACGCCAATTCCCTGAAATGAACTCATAATTTTAGAGCAATTTCTACCATCCACCACCAAGGAATTTCTGTGAAATATTTTTAGGCATTTAAATAATTCTAAAGGGGCCTCCCTAGTGGTGCAAGGGGTTAAGTCGCATCACTGTGAAGCTATCCAGAGCCACTGCAGCACGAGTTCGATCCCCAGCCAGGGAGCAGACCCACATGGCGCAGCAGACCTCTCCTGCCTTGCCCGCTGCTCCCCTCAGCAGTGGATTTCAGTAGATTCAACTGTTCTGCTCCCCACTCTGTCTCTGGTGAATCCCCTCTGGCCTACACCCCAGTGCTTGTATGCATCAATAAATACTTTAAAATAATTAAATAAATAGATAAATAAAATGGGGTGACGATGGTGGACTACTCTCTATTTTCCCAACACCACCACCTCTCCTTCCCACCCTTCCTCTGGCAACCTGGGAGTATTTACGATACAATCATTGTGCTAGATTAGAAATCTACATTTAACCAAAGGTCCTTTGTAATATTTGCCTTGACAGCTTCAACCAGATTGTTTAAAAAAATTCTTTGTGTATAGCTAAACAGATACAAACATGCTAATTAAGCCAGACAGCAGTTATAATGAGTTGTTTCAAGCATTTGGAACAAAGTCATGTAGTTACAAAGCAATTAAAATTAATAAGTA
>PVIJ01017472.1:0-29287 GCA_004024925.1 Scalopus aquaticus | reverse complement strand
GGTGCCCTACTGGTTTCAAAGTAGGCATCAATTACCAGCCTCCCACTGTGGTCCCTGGTGGGGACCTGGCCAAAGTGCAGCGGGCTGTGTGCATGCTGAGCAACACCACAGCCATTGCTGAGGCCTGGGCCCGCCTGGACCACAAGTTTGACCTGATGTATGCCAAGCGTGCCTTTGTTCACTGGTACGTGGGTGAGGGTATGGAGGAAGGAGAATTTTCTGAGGCCCGTGAGGACATGGCTGCCCTTGAGAAGGATTATGAGGAGGTTGGTGTGGATTCTGTTGAAGGAGAGGGTGAGGAAGAAGGAGAGGAATACTAAAAATGTCACAAAGGTGCTGCTTTAACAGGGAAGCTTATTCTGTTTTAAAAATTGAAAAGTTGTGGTCTGATCAGTTAATTTGTATGTAGCAGTGTGTACGCTCATATACAATTACTGACCTCTGCTTTAAAACATGACACGTTGTTATAGACCCTAGCTGTCCACTTCTGTAATGAATTTGAATAAAGTATTCCCTGTCTTAAATGAGTACAGTCTTGTGTTCTCTACTTGACTATCTGAAGAGTTTCATATCTACTATGTTACGTCTGTGATTTATACATATCCTATGAAGCAACAATTTTATTTCATTTTTCATTATCTCAGTATACATAAAGTAGAAAATACATATCTAAAGATTGCCACTAGATAACATCCATGCTATTCTTAAGTTTGACTCTATTGTAATAGTTAAGTTGCATGTACTTTTTAGAATAATATTTGCTAATACACAACCAAAGGTCTGGTTGGCTGCCCAGTCTATACAACCAACAGATAAAATGGCATATATTCCAAATGCGTTATCTGAGCACCCAAGCTTACTTCATGCCCTGTCATCTCCTTGGCACTTGTTGGATGCCATCATACTTCCTCTGCCCTGGGTTCTCAAAAGAAGTCTGCTTTCTCCAAGCAATGACATCTTTTACTAAATGTATTACTCTTTTTAAAGATTTATTTATCTACAAAAGAGCTGGGGTGTAGGGGGTGAGAGGATTCGCCAGAGAGAGTGGGGAGCAAAACAGGCGGATCTACTGAAATATACTGCTGAGTGGAGCAGCAGGTGAGACAGGAGAGGTCTGCTGTGCCATGTGGGAAGCTCCCTGGCTGGGGATCGAACTTGTGCTGTAGTGGCTTTGGATAGCTTCAAAGTGTTGAGACTTAACCCCTTGTGCCACCAGGGAGGCCCTAAAGCACAATATTCTATAAATTTAGAGGCCTCAGGACCAACACAATGAAAGAAACTGGACCAGCAGTTTCTACAATAATAGAGTTCAGCTGTCTAGCTGACCAAGCTGCTAAGGATCCAATTATGACAATTACCTTGTTCTGGGTTAATAGCCAGAGGTGAGGATGTACTTTTTTGTTATTAATACCTATTTTATCTATTTTTTTGTTTGCCTCTGCCAACTAGGGGGTATGGTAGTATTGTAGTTACCTGAACCTGAGTTTAATGTAAGTTGATAGAAATAACTGAAATTAAGAAATAAGCCAAGATCAATTAATTTTAAGTCAATCTGATACTGCTCAGCAGTTTTAACTAGAAGCTAAGGCAAATGGATCTGATGAACAAAAATAAGTGGCCTGCTCACTCATCATTTTTATTCAGATAAAAAAACGTGGAAACTATATCAATGTAAATTTTTTTTTAAAGATTTCTTTATTTTTGCATAGAAGAACTGGGATGAAGGCCAGAGGTACAGGGGATGAAAGGATTCCCCAGAGAGAGTGGGGACCAGAATAGGTGGATCTTCGGAGATACTCTGCTGAGGGAGCAGGGGGCAAGACAGGAGAGGCCTTCTGCACCCTATGTGGGTCAGCTCCCTGGCCAGGGATCTAACTCAGGCTGCCACAGTGATAGCACTGAGACTTAACCCTTAGACTACAGGGGAGACACTCAAATATAAATTTTTAATGTATATCCCCAGCACCTATTAGAGGTAAAATAGACGCACAGTGATTATTGAATGAGTCAAGTGTAGGACAGAAGAAACAAGGATAAAATCAAAGAAGTTCTATAAAAGTCCTACATAGTCCTAATTTTATTTATTTATTTATTTGAAAGATTTATTTATGCATACAAGAACTGGGGTGAAGGCCTGAGGTGTAGGGGAGGGGGGTGGGCAGATTCACCAGAGACAGAGTGCGGAGCAGAACAGGCAGATCTACTGAAATACACTGCTGAGGGGAGCAGCGGGTGAGACAGGAGAGGTCTGCTGTGCCATGTGGGAAGCTCCCTGGCCAGGGATTGAACTCATGCTGCAGTGGCTCTGGATAGCTTCATAGTGCTGAGACTTAACCCATTGTGGCACCAGGGAGGCCCTGTATTGATTCTTTCATATTCGAAAGTAGAATAATAATAAAGGTGGCTGTGGTGCTCATCCTATCCTTTTTTTAAATCTTAATTGGAATGTATCTTTTGGCTTTGAGCTTTGTTTTATACATTTTTTTTTTTTTTCAAAGAGACGGCCACATGAAAGGTTTTATTTATCCTCTCGTGAGAAATCTGCACTTGGGCCTCCCTGGTGGCCCAAGTTAAAGTTAGGGGCTAAAGTCTCAGTGCTATCAAGCTATCACCAGCTAATGTGGCATGTGTTCCATCCTGGCCAGGGAGCTGACTCATGTGGCACAGCACACCTCTCCTGTCTTGCCTGATGCTCCCCTCAGCAGTATGTTTCAGTTAATCTACCTGTTCTGCTCCCCACTCTGTCTCTGGTGAATCCTCTCAGGCCTCCTGCCCCCTCCACCTCTGGCCTAAACCACAGCTCTCATATGCATAAATGAATAAAATTCTTTACAAAATCTGCACAATTACCACAGATAAAGTCCCTGTGGAATCTGCTCCTTCTGCTGTCCAATCTCCGCTCACCTCTTGCCAGCACCAACACTGACCTTTGTAGTCCTCCTGACTTCCTTCATTCTGTTCTTGTGCTCTTTATGCTGAGATCTTTTTCTTCTCATACAGGCCACGTCCTACAAGTCTACGTTTGGTTTCATTTTTCTTGGCATCATCCAATGAATCATAAATCATGCCAAAGCCAGTTGTCTTGCCACCTCCAATATGATGATATTCTGGGTAGCTATTTTAAATATTGTGAACCATTAAAATGGATGCACAGTGATAGGCTAATGACTGTTCCTCCTAGCCCAAAGCTAACTTTGCCTCTCACATTTTAGCACTTGGTTTCCCCCCAATATAAAATCTTTACTGAAATATAATTCACATGTCATACAATTTACACATTCAGTACTTACCAGTCAATGGTTTTTGGTAAATTCACAGTTGTGTGATCATCACCACAATTAACTTTATTTTTAAATTAATTTTTATTGAGATAATGTTTATAACACTGTGTATGTTTTAGGGGTATAGGTTCACACCTCTTCAAATACCTTATCACACCCTATTTGTAAGAAGAACAGTGAGGAGTAAGCTGAATCACTGGTGGCTCTCATAGCCAACTCCCTGGTAGAAGGAGTTTTTCAAACTCCCCTGAGGTGTGGGTGGGTGGGTGGCTGATAGAAAAAGGAGTGGAGTTGAGGTTTGGGGCAGTTAAGCTGCTGGGTTTCTGGCAATTAAATTTCTAGTGAGGATGGGTGTCTGTGAGGAAGCCACCAAGCTGCTCTGACCTGGACCTTGGTTTCTGCTCAGTGGGACAGACAACATCAGGCCATGTGCCTCCCTGTGGACATATTCTCTTTCTCCCTTTCTCTCATGCCCTGTGTAATAAATCCTATGACTGCTTCATACTGTGTCTGCTTTGTGTCATTTTGCAGTCATAAGCACACAGGTGAGGCCCCACCACCAGGGTTTGTTCAGTTTCATGGCCATCACCAAGCACCAGTACACCACCAATCCTCTACCACAGTCAACTGGGCCCCTTGCCTTCCCCCCAACCCTTGGTAACCTCAGTTCTGTAGTTAGATTTCAAGGGTTTGTTTTGTTTTTCTCTGTTCCTTTATACATGAATGAAATCATGTAATGTTTGTCTTTCTCTTACCACAATCAACTTTAGAACATTTTCATGACCCCCACAAAGAAACTTTACAACCTAAGCAACACTAACCCTAGGCAACCACTTCCTTTGTCTCTCTGTTTTCCTATTCTGGACATTTCATATAAAATGGATCAAACAATACGTAGGCATTTATAACTGATTCCTTTCTTTATTCTTTTTTTAAAAACCAACTGAAGGGCCTCCCTGATGGCACAGGGGTTAAAGTCAGAGCTATCAAGCTACCTGCAGCCACTGCAGCAAGAGTTTGATCCCCGGCCAGGGAGCTGACCCACATGGTGCAGCAGACCTCTCCTGTTTCACCCACTGCTCCCTCAGCAGTGTACTTCAGTGGATCCGCCTATTCTGCTCCCCACTCTGTCTCTGGTGAATCCTCTCACCCCCTGCACCTCTGGCCTACACCCCAATTCTCCTATGAATAAATAAAAAGAAATCTTTTTTTTTAAGATTTATTTATTTATGCATACAAGCTGCGGTACAGGCCAGAGGTATGGGGCGGTGAGATGGTTCACCAGAGACAGAGTAGGGAGAAGAACAGGCAGATCAACGGAAACACACTGCTGAGGGGAGCAGCGGGCGAGGCAGGAGAGGTCTGCTGTGCCATGTGGGAATCTCCCTGGCCGGGGGTCGAACTTGCGTCGCCGCTGCCGACAGCTCCAAAGCGCAGCGCTTAACCGCTGCACCACCAGGTAGGCCCTAAAAATAAATCTTTAATAATAATAATAATAAAACCAACTAAAGTAGATAAATTTTGGAAATATTTCCATTTCAGATCTAGATTGTTATAGGAAATGCTGGTATGGTATGAAATTTTAGAAGTGATTTTTTTTATTTTGTTAATATATAATTCACATACCATAAAATTCACTCTTCAGTGTATAATTTTTTTTTTATTTATACATACAAGCTGGGGTACAGGCCAGAGGCGTGGGGCGGCGAGAGGGTTCACCAGAGACAGAGTGGGGAGCAGAACAGGCAGATCAGAGGTACACTGCTGAGGGGAGCAGCGGGTGAGGCAGGAGAGGTCTGCCGCACCATGTGGGATTCTCCCTGGCCGGGCGTCGAACTCGTGTCGCCGCTGTCGACAGCTCCACAGCGCAGCGCTCAACCGCTGCGCCACCGGGGAGGCCGGCTTCAGTGTATAATTTTAATATAGAGTTTGCTTTAGTACATTCACCAAGTTGTGCAACCATTATATAATTCAGAATATTTTCACCAAGTTACCAAAAAACTAAACACTGTACCCATTACCAATCACTCCCCATTCAATGCCCCCACTGCAGCCAAATCCATAGCAAACACTAATCTATTTTTTGTCCCTGTGGACTTGCCTATTCTGGACATTTCACATAAACTGAATCATGTGTGGCTTATTTCATTTAACGTGATATTTTCAAGGTTCATCTCTATTGTAGCACATATCAGCACTTATCTTTTTGTTGACAAATAACATTCCACTGTATAAATATACATTTTATTTATCCATTCATCAGTTAATGGACATTTGAGTTGCTTCCACTTTGGGGCTATTATGAGTAATGCTGTGGAAGATAGCAGAATTTGACACCCCAAAACATGCCACTTTAGCATAAAGATTATTTTGAACTGAATGCAGGTTTTTAAAAAAGCCTCTCTGCTTTCCCTAAAACCAGGCATTTATATAGAAGTGAATCACTAAAAATCCTAAACACTTATCAGCTATATGAACCTACCAGAGGATTCTCCATAGCAAACTTGACTATTCAGGATATTTAAAATAGTTACCCAAAATATCATCTGCCATTATCTTCCATTAGTTTCCCACCTTTAAAGATCTCCAGGTCTTTTTCCTTTGTCTTGTCAGTTCTTTATAAGTTTATTGTTGGGCCTCCCTGGTGGCACAGAGGTTGAGCGCTGTGTTGTGGAGCTGTCGGCGGTGCACGATGTGAGTTCGACGCCTGGCCAGGGAGAATCCCACATGGTGGAGCAGACCTCTCCTGCCTCGCCCGCTGCTCCCCTCAGCAGTGTATTTCTGATCTGCCTGTTCTGCTCCCCACTCTGTCTCTGGTGAACCCTCTCGCCACCCCACACCTCTGGCCTGTACCCCAGCTTGTATGTATAAATAAATAAATCTTTAAAAAAAAAATAAGTTTATTGTTCCTTTGCTAAAATGACACATGACCAAAATTTAACCAAACCTTTGAATTATTACTGTTCCTGAGTCTCTCCTATATACATGATATACATGCTAATAAACTGCTCTGTTTTTCTCTTGCTAATATGTTTTTTGTTAAGATTCCCAGTCAGGCCTCCCAGTCAGCATAGAGCGGAGTTAGATCCCTGCCAGGGAGCTTCCAACAAGGCACAGACCTCTCCTGTCTCACCCACTGTTCCCCTCAGCAGTGTATTTCAGTAGATCTGCCTGTTCTGCTCCCCACTGTCCGTGGTGAACCTTCTCACAACCACCATCCTCTGGCCTGCACCCCAGTTCTTGTATGCATAGATAAATAAAAATGAATTAAAAAAAAATCCCCAGTCAAGAACCTAGAATGATTCTGTTGATACTGGGCAAAACTGCAGGGAACTAAAACTAACACAAGGGGAAACCTGGGAGTGCCCATGAACCCCAAACTATTTAGAGGGTAAAAGCCACGTTGCCTGTTTGAGTGGGCTGTGCCACCAGCACACATCAAAACAAAGTATTCAGACTCTAGTGTGCTCAAAGAATTTAATCAGTGGAGAAAGAGACATGGACAGAGGGAGATGGAGAGAGAAGGAGGGAGATAGAAGGGAGGAGGAAGAGGAGAATGAGACTAGGAGAGAGAAGAATTTCAAAATACAAGATTTCAGATCAAGCACTGCAATCACCCATCCCTTTTTGGGCTGAAGTTCAGCCAAACGGGCAGGGCCCACAGCCAAGTAATGAAGGCCCAAAAGCAAAGCAGTCACAACAAACCCAAGGCACTTCCCAGCAGGAACCATAATCAAGGAATTAGGCAGGTTCCAGAGAACATGGAAAGGGGTAAAAATACTGCCCAATCTGAATCCACCAAGATGATAGTCATTGTCTCCGAAGAGAGCTGGATTTTGTTGCCTGCCAAAGCTGCAAAAGTGAAAAAAAAAAAACAAAAAAAACAGGAAAAGCCTCCACCTTTGTGCTTCCACCCCTCTCCCACGCCACTCCTCCCTCCTTCCCAGTAGCCCCCCATTCAGGAAGTCCTGTCTACTGGCATTCTGGGAGTTGTAGTCAGATGGTAGAGGTGCAGAGATGAGGGTGGAGTTGATAGAATCACACACTGGTTCTGAGAGTCCATGCCAGCCTACTTCTAACACTCTGAACGCTGGTGTAATCTAGATACAAATATCCTATAATGTCTGTGATTTGCAAATATTTTCTCCGATTCTGAAGGTTTCTTGAGATCCTTTGAAGCACAGAAGTTTTTCATTTTGACAAAGTCTAATTTGTATTTCCTGTCATTGGTTATGGTTTGGATGTTGGTTGTTTTTTTTTTTTTAATTTATTTATTTATGCAGGGGTGAAGGGTAGAGGTGTGGAGGAGTGAGAGGATTCACCAGAGACAGAGTGGGGAGCAGAACAGGCAGACTGACTGAAATACACTGCTGAGGGGAACAGGAGAGGTCTGCTGCACCATGTGGGAAGCTCCCTGGCCAAGCATGGAACTCATGCTGCAGTGGCTGCTGATAGCTTCATAGTGCTGAGACTTAACCCTTTGCACCACCAGGGAGGTCCTGGATGTTGTTTCTAAGAAGCCTTTGCTTAACTCAGGGTAATTTCCTTCTTAGAGTTATAGAGCTTTATCTATCCATCTAAAATGAATTCTGAATTAATTTTTGTTTTTGTGTGAAGAAGTAATCCAACTTTATTCATTTGCACATGAATAGCCAGTTGTCCCCACACTTCTTGTTGAAAAGACTGTTTTTCCCTCATTGATTTGTCTAAGAACTCTTATCAAAAACCTGAGGGCCTCCCTGGTGGCGCAGCGGTTGGGCGCTGCGCTGTGGAGCTGTCGGCAGCAGTGATGTGAGTTCGACACCCAGTCAGGGAGATTCCCACATGGCGGAGATTCCCACATGGCGCAGCAGACCTCTCCTGCCTTGCCCGCTGCTCCGCTCAGCAATGTGTTTCCATAGATCTGCCTGTTCTGCTCCCCACTCTGTCTCTGGTGAACCCTCTTGCCATCCCACGCCTCTGGCCTGTACCCCAGCTTGTATGTATAAATAAATAAATCTTAAAAAAAAAACCAAAACCTAACTGAATCCTTTTCGGGGTCATAAGCATGATGATTGGGTGTTCACACGGTTGTGTGAGATGTGCCTCCCTTAAACCTTGTTACCACACCATCACATTACCCTTCTGACGTGGGGGAAAAAAACAACAACTAATTGACTATAAATGTGAAAGTTTATTTCTGGATTATCAGGGTTTTTTTTTTTTTTTAAGATTTATTCATTTATGCATAAAAGAACTGGGGTATAGGCTAGAGGTGCTGTGGGTGAGAGGATTCACCAGAAACAGCATGACAGCGTGGGGAGCAGAACAGGCAGATCTATTGAAACACTGCTAAGGGGAGCAGTGGACAAGACAGGAGAGGTCTGCTGCACCATATGTGGCTATCAAACTCAGGCCAAAGCTGTGACAGTGCTGAGCTTTAACCCCTAGGTCACCAGGGAGGCCCTGGACTCTCAGCTCTATCCCATCGATACAATTTATCTATTTAATACACAGTCTTGATTACCATAGCTTTGTAGAAAGTTTTGAAATCTGTTAGCATGAGTCCTCTTTTTCTTCCTTTCAGTATTTTTTTTTAAAGATTTATTTATTTATACATACAAGCTGGGGTACAGACCAGAGGTGTGAGGCGGCGAGAGAGTTCACCAGAGACAGAGTGGGGAGCAGAACAGGCAGAGCAGAAATACACTGCTGAGGGGAGCAGCGGGCGAGGCAGGAGAGGTCTGCTGCACCATGTGGGATTCTCCCCGGCTGGGCGTCGAACTCACATCGCGCGCTGCCGACAGCTCCACAGCGCAGCACTCAACCGCTGCGCCACCAGGGAGGCCCTCCTTTCAGTATTTTTTTTGCCTATTCTAGGCTCCTTGAATTTTCACATAAATTTTAAGATTAGTTTGCTAATTTCTGCAAAGAAGTCAGCTAGGGATTTTGATAGGGATTGTGCTGCATCTGTATATATCAAATTGAAGGATTTTGCTATCCTAACAATTTCAAGTTTTCCAATCCTTAAACATGAGGTAGCTTTTCATTTCTTTAAATTGTCTCTAATTTCTTTTAATAACGCCCTATAGTTATTTCATTATTTTAGTTGTAACATTGTTTATTGTTAGAATAAAAAGTAGTATTTATAATTGAAATCTCAGTTCTTTTTTTAAAAAACTGAAGATTTGTTCTATAGAAACTCAAAAACTTTTTGAGCCCTAGTGTGTTTTCAATTTATATTTTCCACCCCACCCTCATATCTTTTCTTTTCAGGACAACTAAATTTCTATCCCATCATGTTCAGTTGGGTTTCTGATTTTTGCTTGGTCTTCATCTTCCTGAAGAAACAATATTGTGCTACAATATATTTTCTATACTCATGAGGGATTCACATGCTTGTTCTTCTGGAACTGCATCTCACATCTGTGGTAAGATGCATGGATTTCCCTCTTGGTTCGAATAATAAGAGAATATCTTACCCTGCAGCTACAATAGAAAACAGCATAAAGACACTTTCTGTAAAATGTGTTAAATGGAGAAAACATACCTTAAATGGAGTAAGGTATATTTCTAATTTCTTTGCATGTGAGAGAGAGAGAAAAGAGAGAAAACGTGCTTTGAAAGAATCTTTATTCAATATTCTGAACCTCAAATTCTACCAGATGGGAAATTTAAATGCAGCGTAATTTTCTTATGTTTATATAAAGAAAAGCAAAATATCTGTCTGCTTCTCCTATTGAATCATAAGTTGGTTGGTGAAAAATATAACAGGGCTGGGCGTCCCTGGTGGTTCAACAGGTTAAGTGCCAGCACTATGAAGCTTTCCACAGCCACTGCAGCATGAGTTTGATCCCCTGCCAGGGAGCTTCAGAGTACCTGCTACCTGGCAGATGCTTCAGGTACATAAAAACAACTCTGCCCTTGTAGATCTTAAATTCACATTTTACATGAGACTGAGAAAATGGGAAGTACAATATCCAAGGGGAGGACATTTTGTATGAGATGAAGGAAATTATGAGAGCCCCGACCCATCCATTGCTTGTCGTTGCCACTGGCACGTTAACATCCCAGCCACTGTGCTAAAAGCTGGGAATACAGAAGTCATTAAAACAGGCTGTGGGGCCTCCCTGGTGGTGCAAGGGGTTAAGCCTCAGAACTACAAAGCTATTGGCAGCCACTGCAGCATGAGTTCGATCCTGGCCCGGGAGCTGACCCACAAGGCGAAGCAGACCTCTCCTGCCTCACCCAATGCTCCCCTCAGCAGTGTATTTCAGTCAATCTGCCTGTTCTGCTCCCCACTCTGTCTCTGCTGAATCATCTCACCACCTCCGCACCTCTGGCCTGCACCCCAGCTCTTGTATGTATAAATAAATAAATCTTTTTTTAAAATGTACTTAAAAAAAACCCATATATATAACAGGGCCTTCCTGGTAGCCTAGGGGTTAAGTCTCAGCACTATCACCACTAGAACCTGAGTTCAATCCCTGGCCAGGGAGCTGACCCACATATGGTGCAGCAGACCTCCCCTCAGCAGTGTATTTCAGTCAATCTGCCTGTTCTGCTCCCCACTCTCTCTCTGGTGAATACTCTCACCCCCCTTCACCTCTGGCCTACACACCAGTTCTTCTACACAAAAATGAAAAAAGAGATGACACCACAGGTACCTACCTCATAGGGTTGTTATGTGAATTAAACTCATTTAAAAAAATTAAAAAATATAAATACATATATATATAGATAGATAAAAAATATTCTTGATAACTTACATGGCTTCAGTTGTACATATTTGTATTTTTCCTTTTACTCATATTTGTATTTCTTGATTTATATGTTTTAGGGGTTGAAGCAAGTATAGCCAAAACACAAATTGCATTAATTTTAAAGAAAAACCTAAGATAATCCCCCCAAACTCTAAACATTGGTTATATTCCTTCATCTATAAAATAGATTGTTTTAAAATTTCTATTAATAGCAATTTAGCTTGAAAGAGTACTTCAAAAAGAAGTACTCAGCTTCTTATCCATTCAAAAACACCAAAGGTAAAATCAGCTTTCTTAGATACTGATCATTATTTTTGTTACTAAAGTTAACACCTATGCAGTTATGTTGGATAATGTGATTGATATTTTTGCTAGTTGTTATTTTTTTTAATTCGTTATTCTCTCCATCATGTAGAAATGAGTTTGACCATAAATGTGAGAGTTAGTTCTTTAATCTTGATTCTGCCAAAATTATAATTGCTTTTTACAAGATAGAAATAGCTTTATAATATATATGTGGAACCAAAATGTTTATATTAAAGGCAGGAAAAGTGGCTCAAGGGCAAATGAATTGATTTGGAAGGAAAAAAATCTACAAAGCAAATCTAAACTTTAAAAAATCTAAAAGTAATTAGTTATCTTTCTTCTAAATTTTTCATTGGAAAGACTTCTTTTAGAGTCATTCTCCTTATTGTTAGAAGTTAGGGAATGGAAACCCTAAGGAGTCATTTGAGGTGCTGAAGATTAAGACTGATAATGTGGGTTGCTATCTCAGAGCTCAATGAAAATAAAAAAGGCCCATCCCGACGTGCAAAATGTTATCTTCCCATACAAAAGGGAACAATAAAGTATATATCTGTGATACTATGATCATTAGTTTATCCATCTAACAGCTTTTCAACATCAAATATATAAATAGCCCATGGAGCACCTGGGAACCCCTACCCACAGCACCCCACACCCACACACCTGTCCCCTTTGGCTGTCTTGAGGTTCCAACCCCAGTGAAGGACAGATCCAGTATGTTGGGGGACACCCAGGTGTTTCCTTCACAGGGTGTCCTTGCCAAGTTCTGCATGGACATACAACCAGTTTTACAAAATGAGTCGATGAAAAACTTTCTGACGTGCCTAAAAAATATGGCGGGCATTTAGGATACACATTTATTTATTTATTTATTTTCATCTTCTTTTTTTATTGTTATTTATGTCTTTTACATTTTGTATTCCCCTTGGGCAGCCCACCACCAATTCACCCGTGATCCATCTCCATGGTCCCCTGTATTCTACTCTCTTCGATTTTGTGCCCTTATCCTCCCCTCCCCACGCCCCCCCCACCCCCCACTGCTGAGTCTCTCTCCCCCACCCGGCTTCCCTATAGTCCTGTTATAAGTGAAACCATTCGATATTTTTCTTTTTCTTTCTGGCTTATTTTACTGAGTATGATTCCCTCTAATTCCATCCATGTCGCTGCAAATTGCATGTGTTTATCTTCTTTCCATGCTGAATAGTATTCCATGGTGTATATGTACCACATCTTCTGGATCCAATCATCTATTTTTAGACATCTGGGTTGCTTCCATACCTTTGCTATTGTGAATAGTGCCGCAATGAACATACGGGTGCATGTATCCTTTCGGATTAGTGTTTTTGTGTCCTTTGGGTAAATTCCCAAAAGGGGTATTGCTGGGTCGTATGGGAGCTCCACGTTTAGCAGTTTGCGGAATCGCCATACAGCTTTCCATAGTGGTTGGACCAGTTCACATTCCCACCAGCAGTGTAGAAGAGTTCCTTTTTCTCCACATCCTTTCCAGCATTTGTTGTTGCCTGTGTTTTTAATGTGTGCCATCCTCACAGGTGTGAGGTGGTATCTCATAGTGGTTTTGATTTGCATTTCCTTGATTATAAGTGATGTTGAGCATTTTTTCATGTGTCTGTTGGCCTAGGATACACATTTATACATTCAATTCCTATTCAATGGATATTTATTCATCACCTAATATATAAGACTTTGAGGCTAAGACAGTAAACAAAACAAACTAGACCTTCCCCTTTTGGAATTTATTCCAGTGAGGAGACAGAAAACGAGCAAAATATGTTTCCCAAACTTGCTGGTTAGTATAATCTAATGTAATCCTTTGGTCTCTGGTATGTATCTTCCTCTAAAAACCTAGATTGTGGTCATAATTCTAATTCAGAGACCTCTGTTTCAGGAAAACAAAGCAGAGAAAAATATTCTGGGCAAACGTTTTGAAAATATATACCATCTGTTATGGAGAGTATTTGGCAAGGTTGCATGTAATTCTACGTAAAAAAAAAAAAAAAATCACCAGTAAAGGCGAGGAAATAAAAATGCTGTCCTACTGATGGAGGAGATGTAAATAAGATTAGAACTAGACCCACACAAGAAAGTGGGGGTAGAAGAAATCAACATAACCATTAGCACAATCCCTAATTGCCAGCTCCTAAGTTACAAAGCAAAGGTAGGAGCTAGACAGCAGTCTCTAGGGCCAAAGATATGGAGATTGAGCCCACTGTAGAATCTCTGGTCTCTTTTCTAATTCTAGTTAGCCAGTAAACAGACAGCCATCTTCAAAGATGAGCCCCTCCCAACTGAAAGAAGGCTATATCAGTGCCATTGGGGCAAGAATTCAGGGCAGCCATTTCTCTGCCCACCTGTGCCTATGCAGGTGCTTTCCTTGACCAACTCTGTCCCTCTGCAGGGCAGCGGCCTGACTGTCTGCCTGTGACCTGCACCATGCAGGCCTCTCTTAGCAAACCTGCCCCTCAGCGGGGCAGCTCTTTCTGCCCGCTTGTGTTTGTACAAGTGTCCTATATTTCTTTTCCTAATAAACCTGTTCTTTAAGTATAACTGAGTCTCTGTCTCTTGGAGAAACATGTCACGTGCCGCCAAAGGGAGCTCTGGTGAAACCTTTCCCAGAGTGAACCCAAGGACCCTGCTCTGCTCTCAAATCCATCACCTCTAAAACGACATCACTACTGTAAAAAAAGTAAGTGTGCTGGGCCTCCCTGGTGGTGGTGCAGTGGTTAAGCACTGCACTGTGGAGCTGTCTGCAGCGATGCTAGTTTGAGGCCCGGCCAAGAAGAATCCCACATGGTGCAGCAGACCTCTCCTGCCTTGCCCACTGCTCCCCTCAGCAGTGTATTTCTGTCAATCTGCCTGTTTTGCTCCCAGCTCTGTCTCTGGTGAACCCTCTCACCGCCCCACGCCTTTGGTCTGTACCCCAGCTTGTATGCATAAATAAATTAATATTTAAAAAAAAAATAAATGTGCTAAGAGAAAAAAGAAAGCAGGTCAAGGGCAAGGGGAGGGAGGAAGGAATGGGGGGGGTGTGCTATTTTAGAAAAAATGGTGAAGGTGTTTGAAGTGATAATATTGATACAATATTGAAAGATATTTTATTTTTAGATGAGGGAGTAGAGTTCTCAAGGAATAGCAAACTAGGTAAAGGGAATCAAGAGTGGAAAGCCTTGAGGAAAGTAGCACACTGTGTTCAAGATAAGGCTAGTGCAGCTGAAGTGGAGCGGGGTAATGCTATAAAATGAAGTCTAAATGGTAGCCAGAAGCCAGACCATGTAAGAAATTTTTTTAAATGTGTTATGAATTATTATTATCATAAGTATGAAAAAAACTCTCTGAAACAGACGTGATCAATGTTATATTTTTGAAGGGTCACTTTTAACAAGGACTGCAAGCACAGAAACAGGGAGAGTTCCAATTAGACTATTTTTTTTGTGCCTGGGAAAGAGATGACAAAAAATTCAGGGTATATTTTAGAGATAGAGCTGCCAGGATTTTCTGATGTATTAGATGAGAAATATTAAAATATTAAAAAAGAGGTGGGGGTCAAAAATAATTTGAAGGTCTTTGACCTAAACAACTGTATGAACAGAGATAACATTTACTGAGATATAAACAGACAGCAATAATAATAAGAAAAGAACAGGTGTGTACATGTGAATGTGGAGCAGAATTCAAGAATTCAAAATTCAAGACATGATAAATTAGAGATTCACAAGTAAAAGAATGAATGTAGGCTCCCACTCACAAAAATTAAGTTGAAGTGGGATTAAATACTTAAATGTAAGAACTGAAATCATAAAACTCTTAGAAGAAAAGATAAGAATAAAATTACCTGACAAGGTATTAGCAATGATTTTTTGGATACAACACCTAAAGCACAAGCACAAACATAGAAAGCAAATAACCAGGACTACATCAACGTAAAAAATTTCTGCACAGCAAAGGAAAGCAATAACAAAATGAAAAGGCAACGTATGGAATGGGAAAAAATATTTGCAAATCATAAATTTGATAAGGGTTTAATATACAAAACATAAAAAAACACAACAGCAAAAAATGACTATGATGACAATGATCCAATTATAAAATAAACAAAGATATTTGCAAACTGGAAACATATTTTTCCAAAGATGGCCAACAATAACATGAACAGATATTCAATATCACTGATTATTAAAGAAATATAAATCAGGGCCTCCCTGGTGGCCTAGGGGTTAAGTTCCAGTGCTATCACCCTGATGGTCTGAGTCAGACCGCAGGTCTACATCCTTATGTGGGTTAGCTCCCTGCCTGGGGATCCAACTCAGTCCAGAGGGGTGACAGCGCTGGCACTTAACTTCTAGGCAACTAGGGAGGCCCTAAATATATAAAATCTTAAAAAAATACTTCTTCAACCCCTATGCCACCAGGAAGGGCCCTATCTATTTTTTTTTTTAATGAAATCTTACTATTGTGACCAGCTGGGTTTTATCATGACATTCAAGGTCATTTTAATAAGCATAACTTGCACATCAACAGACTAAAAGAGAAAAATCAAAGGAGGACCTCAACAGGGCCAGAAAAAATATTTGCTGAACATTTAAATATTCATGATAAAATTTTACCAAACTAAACTTCTCTTACATACTTGTAAGAGAAAAACTACAGCAAGCATATTTAAAGTTAAAACATGAAGAGCATTTCCTTTGAGAGCAGGAACAAGGGAAGAATGCTCATTATAACTTCTTTCAACGCTCTAATGAAGGTCCCAGGCAGTTAATTAAGAAAGGCATAAAAGGAATAAGGAATGCAAAATACATATAAATTCAAATTACATGGCTGTGGTATAATGAAAAAAAAATTTTTGGTTTTTGTCTACTAGTTCCTTAATATTCTTGGAATATCCTGAGTGAAAAGGTAAGAAGACAATCTTTTGTCTGTTAATGAGCTTACTGGGGGTTGAAGGGTTAGATCACTTCAGAATGGGAGCTAAAAGTCCAATGAAATTCCAAGCCTTAATTAGAGGGTTGGACTTTTCAGCCCCACCCAACTTCCCACCTCCAGGGAGGGGAGAAGAGTTCAATCACCAATAGACAGTGATTTACTCAATTGTGCCTACATATAAAAGCTCCATGAAAACTAAATGACAGGGTTTGGAGAGCTTCTGGGTTGGTGAACACATCAAAGTGCTGGGGAGTGGAAAGTCAGGAGTGAGCACAGCCATTCCATGCCTTCCCCATACCTTGCCCTATGTATCTCCTCCATCTGGCTATTCCTGAGTTATATGTATCCTGTATCATTAAACTCTTAAATGGAAATAAAGTGTTTTTCTAAATTTGTGTGGGCTTCTAGTGAATTACTGAACGAGAGAAAGAGGGTCATGGGAAACCCTGAATTTATAGCTGATGGGTCAAAGTCAAAGGTGACAAACTAGCACTTGCAGCTGGTACCTGCAATATAGGCAGTCTTGTATGACTGAGCTCTTAATTGCTGGGGTCTTCACTACATAGTTAGTGTCAGAATTGTTAGACACGTAGTTGGTGTAGAAAAATGATGTCTTTGTCAGAAAAAAACTTACCAAATGGTTATGTAAGCAAAAATCTTTACATATAAACTGTTAAAATTTAAGTTTGGCAATGTTGTTTCTAGGTACAAAATTAATTACAACAGAAAGTGAAAAGTCTTCAAAGGTACCATTTACATAACATCAATAAACATTAAGTACCTATGACGAAATATAGCGCACACCCCCCCAAAAAAAAGAACAAGACAGCACCTCTTGGTGACCAGCACTACCCAGTACTGTATACGGCTGACTGGCAATCTGTGTCTAGGTGGGTCACTTTTGAGAGCTGTTAACATGGTGGATCTAATCATCTGGCAACACTTCCCGGTATTGTTGCCTCCATTGCCGTCTGGACCAGTGCCCAGTGTTGCCCATCCCAACCTTCAGCCCACTGTTGCTGAGGGTTGCTATAGTGGCATCTCAGCAACCCTGCCTGTCAGCCTCCAGCTGCCACCTTGAGTTGGACTGCTGCTTGCCAGCGTGCCGAGAGCTGAGGACCTTGTTGACAGGACAGCACCATTTTGAGATATATGGACACTGTGGACACTATCTGGGTGAGACAGTTGGCTACTATGGCCTTAGAAACTCCATTTCCCATTTGTGGGCCTCCCCGGTGGCACAGGGTTTAAAGCCTCAGCACTGTCAAGCTATTGCCAGCCACTAGGACACAAGTTCAATCCCTAGCCAGGGAGCTGATCCACATGGCGCAGCAGACCTCTCCTGTCTTGCCTGCTGCTCCCCTCAGCAGTGAGTTTCAGTAGATCCACCTGTTCTGCTCTCTGGTGAATCCTCTCATTCCCCCCAATTTCCCGCATCTCTGGCCTACATCCCAGTTCTTATGTGCCTAAATAAATAAAATCTTTTTTTTAAGATTTATTTTTATTTATTTATGCATACAAGAACTGGTGTGCAGGCCAGAGGTGCAGGGCAGTGGGGGTGTGTGTGGTGAGAGGATTCACCAGAGACAGAGCGGGGAGCAGAACAAGCAGATCTACTGAAACACACTGCTGAGGGGAGCAGAGGGAGAGACAGGAGAGATCTGCTGTGCCATTTGGGTTAGCTCCCTGGCTGGAGATCAAACGCATGTCCCAGTGGCTGGCAATAGCTTGGTAGTGCTGAGACTTTAACCCCTGCACCACCAGGGAGGCCCAATAAGTAAAAAGCTTTAAAAATAAAAAGATGGATTTTATAGAATGTAAATTTATCTCAAAGTGGTTTTTTTGCAAAGTAGGTAAAGAGGAAAAATAAATACTTCTAAGACAAGTTTTAATCTACTGTTGACTTTTTACATTAATTTTAATTAGAAAAGTGATATATCTGGATTAAAGAATTTTTTTTTAAGATTTATTTATTTATGCACACAAGCTGGGGTACAGTCCAGAGGAGTGGATGGCGAGAGGGTTCACCAGAGACAGAGTGGGGAGCAGAACAGGCAGATAGATGGAAATACACTGCTGAGGAGAGCAGCGGGCAAGGCAGGAGAGGTCTGCCACGCCATGTGGGAATCTCCCCGGCGTCGAACTCACATCACCGCTGCCGACAGCTCCACAGTGCAGCGCTTAACCATTGCGCCAGCGGGGAGGCCTGGATTAAAGAATTTTTGTTAGATACAGAAAAGCAGAAAGATGATTTTTAAAAATCACTTTGTCTTGGGCCTCCCCGGTGGCGCAGCGGTTAAGCGCTGCGCTGTGGAGCTGTCGGCAGCGGTGACGCGAGTTCGCACGCCTGGCGGGGGAGAATCCCACATGGCGCGGCAGACCTCTCCTGCCTCGCCCGCTGCTCCCCTCAGCAGTGTATTTCTGATCTGCCTGTTCTGCTCCCCACTCTGGATCTGGTGAACCCTCTCACCGCCCCATGCCTCTGGCTTGTACCCCAGCTTGTATGTATAAATAAAAAATAAATCTTAAAAAAAAAAAATCACTGTCTTAGCATTCAATACTGGGATTTCTGTTTTTCTAAACATCAGTCATTCTTTTTGTAACTGCTGTAGGCATCACTTGCTTTCTCAATTTTTACATTTTTTTTTAATATGTGTACCTTTCCTATAGAATATAGTTCATACATAAATTGACATGATTAGTCTCCACCTAAAATCTTCTCCTTAATCCTCTTTAGTTATTACTGGTACTTTGTTTTCATTATAATACTTTTAAAATGCTTTGTCACCAGCTTTCATTTAACCTGAGGGCATTGAGCATGCCTTTCTTCTCTGAATAGAGAATTCAAGTTTCCAGAAGTATCCAAAATGGTAGCTAGGACAAGTGGCTATTTAAATTTAAATTAATTATGGTAACATACATCTGAAGAGGTGTGAACCCATGCCTCTAAATTATATATGGTGTTGTATAAGAACATTACCTAAATAAAAATAGCCCAATGTTTAAAAATTAAACTTATGAAAACAGATTTTTTTGGCAGGAGGATTAACATGGGTATGGAAAACTGCTATTCCTGTATGGGGCCTTCTCTCTCTACCCTGGCCAAGGCATAATGAGCCTAATTATTGCAAGGCGTTCAGAGTCTATAAATCCAAGTGTCATTAAAAACTTTAAAAGGAGAGCCTCCAAGGTGGCGCAACGGGTTAAACGCAGCACTGTGGAGCTGTCAGCGGCTGTGGCACAAGTTCAATGCGTGGCTGGGGAGATTCCCACATGGCGCAGCAGACCTCTGCTTCACCCACTGCTCCCTTCAGCAGTGTATTTCGGTCAATCTGCCTGTTCTGCATCCCACTCTGTTGCTGGTGAACCCTCTGACCGTCCCACACATCTGGCCTGCACCCTAGCTTGTATACAAAAATAAATCTTAAAAAAAAAAAAACTTTAAAAGGAAACACAATCTTCTCAAAGTCAGTTCGATGATGAAAGCATTCCAGAAAGCAGATGGTAAAAGCAGGCGGCTCACAGTGGGTAATTCATTTGAAAAAAACAGAAATGAACCTGTTGAGAACCAGAGAGTTATGGAATAAACCTGTCATGCAATGAAGAAAGTCAAAGAGATAAAAAAGAAATGCTAAGCTAAGTCTGTAACAAACAGAATAAAGAAGAAAAAAAGAACAACAGAAAGTTCAGGACATCAGAGAAGACAAAAACATCCACCTTATCCAGGCCCCTCTTGCAGGCAAAGGAAAGCAGCTGAAAGAAAAAAATGAAGCAGAAATTACAACAGGATGTGGACATGAGAGGTGCTTCTTAAAAATCTCACTATCTGGGACCTCCCTGGTGGTACGAGGAGCTAAGTCTCAGCACTATGAAGCTATCTGCAGCCACCGTAGCTCAAGTTTGATCACGGCCAGAGAGCTTCCCACATGGTGCAGCAGATCTCTCAGCAGTGTGAGAGGTTACCATATTGGACAGCACTTTTCCACACAGTAGTAATAGTTTCAAACACTGCTCCCCTCAGCAGTGTGTTTCATTCAATGTGCCTGTTCTGCTCCCCACTCTGTCTCTGGTGAATTCTCTCACTCTCCTCCCCGCCACCCTCTGGTCTATAATCCAGCTCTATAACCCATAAATAAATCAATCTTTAAAAAAAAAAATATATATAGGGCCTCCCCGGTGGCACAGCAGTTGAGCGCTGTGCTGTGGAGCTGTAGGCACTGCATGATGCGAGTTCAACGCCCAGCCAGGGAGATTTCCACATGATGTGGCAGACCTCTCCTGCCTCACCCGCTGCTCCCCTCAGCAGTGTATTTCTGATCTGCCTGTTCTGCTCCCCACTCTGTCTCTGGTGAACCTTCTCGCCACCCCATGCCTCTGGCCTGTATCCCAGCTTCTATGTATAAATAAATCTTAAAAAAAAAAATATATATATATATATATATATATATATATATATATAAATGCTTAAATAGCAGAATACTTTCAGAATGGAAAATTTAAAAAAAAAGTATGAAACTAAAGTACTCAGTTCCTCATTTACACGTGCACATTTCAAATGTTCAATAGCCACATGTAGCTAGAAGTTACCATATTGGACAGCACTTTTCCTCATAGCAGTAATAGTTTCAAAAAGCAGTATTATCAGGGCCTCCTTTGCAGCACAACGGGTTAAGCGCAGTGCTGTGGAGCTGTCGGCAGCTGCAGCGGGAGTTTCATGCCCGCCTGGGGAGATTCCCACATGGTGCAGCCTCTCCCATGCGCCCCTCATCAGTGTATTTCAGTTGATCTGCCTGTTCTACTCCCCACTCTGTCTCTGGTGAACCCTCTCACCGCCCCATGCCCCTGGCCTGCACCCCAGCTTGTATGCATAAATAAATCTTTAAAAAGGCAGTATTGGGCCTCCCCGGTGGCTGTGGAGCTTTTGGCAGCGGCGACGCAAGTTCCATGCCAGGCTGGGGAGAATCCCCCATGGTGTGGCAGACCTCTCCTGCCCCGCCCGCTGCTCCCCTCAGCAGTGTATTTCTGATCTGCCTGTTCTGCTACCCGCTCTGTCTCTGGTGAGCCCTTTCGCCACCCCATGCCTCTGGCCTGTACCCCAGCTTGTATGTATAAATAAAAAATAAATCTTAAAAAAAAAAAGGCAGTATTATCAAACTCATTTTATCTCTCAATCTCTTAATTCTTTATTAATTTTAAATATTTACCAAAGAATACATGTAAACAGTTTAAAAATCAAATATTCTTAATCTGGGTGCTTACACAGGTATATTCACAAGAATTTATGAAACTGTATATTCATCACATGTATGTAGTGTTATAATTATGCTATATTTCATTTAGAAATTTACAAAAAGCAAAGAAATATTTTAAAACAATTGTTTCTCTGAGTCCTTCCTCCTGTACTCCAGTCCTGCTCACCAGAGGCAATTACCCCAAATTCATTTAGCCATTTTCTTGGAATTTACAAGTTATTTCTAAATAATCTGTTGATGCTACTGACTCCAGATTCACCAATTTTAGATATTACCTATTTACTTTTCACCATAGTATTGCAGAACTTATTTTATATTCCTCACAGTTTGCCTTCTGGCCATCCTCTGACACAGTTTTAATTTAAATCAGCCAATACTTATATTTTTATGATTATTTAAGTATCATTTATTGAAGCAAACAGTGTACTGTAATCATGCTTCCTTATACAAATTCTTATTTTTCTTGAACTTCAAAACTGCCTCATTTTCTTGCTTGTTTTTTTATGTGAAATTTGTTAAATGCTCCCACATCTCTGGCAAAGGTCTATTCATAGTACTAAGTCCATTTTTTTTTCCTATAAAATTCCCTTCTCTATAGTTAAAATGAATCATTTTACACCCTCCCCCCCACCCCCAGCAAGGGCAAAACAAAAAACTACTTCAGGCAAATCAGTTACTTCTTATTTATAGCTGTCTCACCTGAGTAAATATTTAGCCAAAACTGAGATTTCAATTCTTCCACCTTTTCCTCTTACCTTCTCTAAAGTGAGCTAAGTTCCTAGAGGGGCTTGGGTATTTATCCTCAAATTAATGAAAGGGAATCTGCTGCCCATATTGTCTTCTGTCCTTGCAAGTCTTTGCTGAGGGGTAGTTCACCCCACCAGTTTCAAGATTTCTTAGGCTAATATCTAGAGTTCCTACCATTGTCTCTAGTCTGAGTCCTTCTTACTCCCAACTCCAAGCCTTGAGTTTGCCAACCTTCTCAGAATTCCCACATCCCACTGGGGCACTTGGAAGCTCTCAGCTACTATTCCCACCGTGGTAGCATGTAGGGAAGGAATCTGTAAAGCTATTTTTAGCCCTAGGTACATCCCTCAGCCATGGCTACTCTACCACTTAAGCACTAATGTTAGATGTTTGTTAATTCTTGCCATCTTCGAGGCTATATCCTTGAAATCTAAGTACAGACTTCTCTATTTAAAAAATCTCCTAAATATACTACCTCAACAGCCAGGCCAAGGAATAAGATGTGAGTATGCTGGATCTTGTCTCAGGAATCCACAAGCAGCTACACCTTAATCACTCTGTCTTAAATTCATCTCTTCTTGTCTCTTGGTTTCATCTTTACTTCTTTTTTGGAGAGAATGATTTTTTCTCATCCTCATGCATTCTTCAAAATTTTATGGGTAATGACATGAACTGTAAAATTGAAGTTCTGTTATACTGGCACCTTGGTATCAACAAAGCCTTAACAAAACCTAATTCTTTAATATAAAGGTTTTGCTTTCAAAATATTAAATAAATCGTGATACATCTATAACAGTAGAATACACTGGAGATTAAAAATTAAAAGTAATGCGGATACTCTCTAGGTGTTGACATGGAAACATATCCAGAATATGCTGAGAAGTATAAAAAACAAGATACAAAACAACATGTACTAGTTTACTACCTTTCTGTGTGTAAGAAAGGGGTGAAATATGAATAAATAAACTGATCAATTTTTGTATTTTCATAAAGACAAAAGTTTTCACACAAAAAAAGCTAATACAAATGCTTGTTTATAGGGACCAACGGGGAGAAATGGGATACATGAACACAGGGTTTGTGTTAGCTAGAGTTTTCCACAGAAACAGAACGCTATACATCCCCTCCCTGAGGGGTGTTATCTACCCCCATAGTTTAATTATCATCTTGATGTGGAACACTCTCAAGTCTCTCCTCTCTCCATTATCTGCACATATGACTGACTAATGGACATCACTAGGTATATGTTCCAGAGACACTCAAACTTCAAAATGTGCCAAAAGCTTAACTGTTAATTTCTCCTGTGCCTTTAGGTTCCCTCCCACTTCCTTTTTCTCACCTCAGTGAAAAATGCCACCATTCAACCAAATATTCAGCCTGAAAATTAACTTCCACCCCTATTTTTTCCTCATAATCTGAGACTAATTAATCACCAAATCCATTATTCAACAACAAATTACATATTAAGCACCAACTATTCAGTAAGTCTGGAGCTCAGTGGTTTTAATATTGGCGTGGCAGCTTCAGTGTCAGAGCACTGAATTGACATCTCCTTGATTCTCTCTTTTTTTTTTAAAAGATTTATTTATGCATACAAGAGCTGGGATGTAGACCAGAGGTGGGGGGGGGGGTGGCAAGAGGATTCACCAGAGACAGAGCAGGGAGCAAAACGGGCAGATTGACTGAAATACACTACTAAGAGGAGCAGTGGGAGGAAGGAGAGGTCTGCTGTGCCATGTGGGAAGCTCCCTGGCCAGAGATCAAACTTGTTGCTGCAGTGGCTGCAAACAACTTCATAGTGCTGAGACTTAACCCCTTGCACCACCAGGGAGGCCCATCTCCTTGATTCTCTTTACATTAAGAGCCTCGAGGTATTAAGTTGGCTCCATTCATCATACCTGCACAGAGATTTCCAAAAGCAGAAAGCAAAAGAGAGGGTTGCAACAAAGGGGCTTTCCTCAAGGATGGGATCTCTTTAGATCAAGAAGGAAAACCACTCCCAGAAGTCTCCTGGCTGACTTCCCTTTATGTTCTATTGGGCAGAATTTGGTACAACTGTGAAAGAGACTAAGAAGCAAGTACTTGGCAAAGGGGAAACAAGGTTCACTTAATTTGTCCCCTGGGATTGAATATCCTTTGAGAGGAGAGAGTGAGAGCAAGAGAGAGAGATTCTCATGGCAAAGAATGGAAGAAAGTGGTTTTTGGAAGGACAACAAAGATTGACTCCCATAAAAACAACAGAGCTTGCACTCTAAGAAGAAAATTTAGGGCCTCCCTGGTGGCACAGCGGTTAAGCGCTGCACTGTGGAGCTGTCTGCAGCGCGCCATGCGAGTTCGAAGCCCAGCCAGGGAGAATCCCACATGGTGCGGTAGACCTCTCCTGCCTTGCCTGCTGCTCCCCTCAGCAGTGTATTTCTGATCTGTCTGTTCTGTTCCCCACTCTGTCTCTGGTGAGCCCTCTCGCCGCCCTACACCTCTGGCCTGTACCCCAGCTTGTATGTATACATAAATAAATCTTTCAAAAAAAAAAAGAAAATTTAAACAAATACATAAGTATGTGAAAAAGATAATTTCAGATTCTAATAAGTGCTGCAAAATAAGGTGGTGTGATACAAGTGATGGGCACACTTTTGAAGATAAAGCCAGAAGAATTTACTAACAGGAATGAATGTGATAGTATGAGAAAAAGGTTATTCCAAGTTAATATTGATTCCCATTCATAAATGAAGCTTGAGAAAGATAATTAAGGATCTAAAGTCATACCATTATTAACTAACAAACAAAGTTAGAGTTGAATCTAGTACTATCTAAAGCCAAAGTCTAGTTTCTTTCCCCTAGTCAGTGAAAAAACAGAACACAAAATGGCATATATAAATTTATAACACTGCAACAAATAAGAACAAAGGTGAAGTGTTTGAAAATGATTGATGCTTGATAAATTGTCGCTATTTGTTATTTTTGTCTTTCCTTGAAGAGCTGGTTAAATAAACAAAACATTTTGTGACCTTCTGTATCCAAATCACGGAAAGGAACTATCAAAAATGTTACTGACTGCTTAGAACAATAGTAAATGGCCGGGGATATTAAGTAGCAAAGATGGGGCTGGCTCAAATTGCAACAGAGGGCTTCTCACTACATCAAAGGTTACAAAAAAAAAAAAAAAAAAATTGTCATGGGCCTGCAGCTATCTTGCCTGCTTGTGACCATGCAGCTGTTTCTTGTCACAAACCTTTTCCCTTTGCAAAGCAGCAGCTCTCCTGCCCACCTGTGATTATGTAGGTGCCTCTCCTTTCTCCTTTTCCTAATAAAGCTGTCCTTTAAAAAAAAGAAAAGAAAGAAATTTGTTACAGACCTGAAATAGCCAGAAGGCCTTTATAATCAATTAAAATGTTAAGGCAATTATCTATCAAGGATACTGTTTATATTCTAGCAATAGTTGACTACTATTCAGTTAAGACAAAGTATATACATCCACACAAAATGTAAACAAATAGACCCATGTAAGTTTAGTATAGGTAAAAAGAGAAAAGTCAGCCTTTCCTCTCAGGTACTCAAGAGGTGGCAAAATAAATCAACTACATTTTTCTGGCATAAAAGATACCAGACTCAGTAATATTTAAAGGTCCCTTTTGGTTCTATTACTCTCTGAAACCTGATTATCATCAGGGACCTAAAAAAAAAACAAAAAGCCCTCAAATACTTCCTCATTCACAACAGGGGAATTCACAGATAACAAGGCTAGCAAAGCTAATGGTTTTAGGAAGGCATCTGGGGAGCCATAGAGGCCCACAGGAGCAAATCTCTGCAGTGAAAGCTCTCAGGTTCTGCAGGGAGTCATTGCTTTCAAATGGCTTTCATCCAGAGCAAAAAAGCAAAATGGAGTTCAGCTGGGTGGTTCCCTAACATTCAGTCTTCCAGACAAGACAAGCTAATTATTTTCCATCTTTTAAGAATAAATGAAAGACTATCTAAATGAGACAATATTCAAATATATCTTGTCCCCTATAACCAGTTTGGGAAATAAGTGCAAATTTGGGCTTTGATTTGAAAATCTTTTAATAGAACCACAAAAAATATTCATTATTTTTTGAAATGAGAACCTCCTTGTTTGCATTCCGGGTTCATATGAGTGGAGATTTTATTATAGATATTGTATCCTTACAGAACATAAACACATGATAACAGTGTAAATTTGTCATTTGATATAATGGGTAAAGACTTTACCAAACCTGAATAGGGTGAAAACTGAATTTAAACACTGAATTTTTACTCTTATGTTTACCTTTTTTGTTACTAATACACTGTCACAGGGAGAATGTTTAAAATAATTCTCTAGAGTAACAGCAATAGGTTTCTGCTAGGACCATTTTAAAACCACTCTTTTACCCAAACTAGTGACTTCATGCATTTTCAAGGGTTTGCAATGGAGTTTAAGGCCCTTGGAGTAGACTTCCCTGAGAGGAAAGAAAAAAAAACCCAAAAACCTAGGCTATTTAGGCTATTCAATGTAATGTTGGCCTCCTAACACTAAGCTATAGCCAATTGATCTATCTTGAGGTTAACAGTAAGCAGTTATTGCACAGAGTTTTACAAAATCCTAAATAGCAACAAGGAATCCTTACTTCCTAATATCCTTCCATATCATGGAATTTCCTCCCTATCCAAGTTTCAGTCCTCACTTTTTCAATTCAGCTACCAAATTTGAAATGTACTTGAAGTCTTCCTTTTTAAAAGTCTCCTAGGGCTTTTAAAAAGTTGGTGGTTTAAGTCTAAAAATGGGGCCTACTCTGCCCTTTTCACAGCTTCTGTGTTCGATGTTTAGGTCATCTAAATACTTGCTTTCAAGGACTGGTCTTTTTATTTTAAAGAAGTCCTTCCATTCAACCAAACAATTCTATTCTTTTTCCTAAACCTCTACGTTATCAGGTAAGAACTGTACAGAATGTACTGCCTATAAAGAAACTGAGAAAGAAAAAGGCAAAACTCACTGACAAATTGTAGCAATGAAAATAAGCAGCTAGAAGTTTCTGCGTTTCATGGTGGTTCATCTTTAAAACGATATGGACTTCTCAGTCTTAGGGTTCGTCCATATCGAGGCAAGCCTCCTTCCCGGCCCCCATGTTGGTTTGCTCCCAACCAGCTCCCGCCCCGCGCCGGCCCCTGCTGCCGCCGCAGACTGCATCACCGAGCTCGCAGCCCGCAGCGCGCGGCCTCCGCCCGCAGGCCCGCACCGGGGGGGGGGGGGGCGGGGGGGTCCGGGCCGGGACCCGCCTCTGCGGCTGCCGAGCCGGGCGCCGAGTGGGCGCGCCGGGAGGGAGGAGGGGCTCGCGGCCGTGGCACCGCCTGGGCCCGCCGGCCCCTCCCCGGACCGCTACTTAAGTGGCTCCGGCGCCACCCCCGCCTCAGAGCGTTACTTACCTCGACTCTTAGCTTGTCGAGGACGGTAACGGGGCCCGCCCGGCGTCTACTCCCGTCTCCTGCTCCTGCTCACTGTTAGCGACCGACCATGGTGAGTGGACCGCGCGCGGCGCCGGCCTCGCTCGGAAGCACCGGGGAAGAGCGCGCTGGGAGGGTGCAGAGGGCCTCCTAACTGGAGAGGGCTGGCGCTGCGCTGGCCATTTGCAGAAAGTGAGTCCGGGGCCTAAGGCGGAACGAGATGAACCGGATTTGTGGAAAGCGTCTGGAACCCGGGGGGGGGCGCTCCATTTTCTTAAATTCTGAGAAAGGAATAGTGGGTGCCGGGTGCTTGCGCACTAAATAGGGCTCTGATTTAGCTCTTACCCCTGGATGCGACGCCTTCGAGACCCTATTCCCGCGCGTTCCCATCCCCCTCATCTTCCCCTGCGTTTGGCGGGGGCGCGCGCGCGCAGGGCTCTCCCCGCCCTCACTTCCTCCTCCAAGCTGAGCGCGGAGGCGGGAAGGAGCCTGGCCCTACGGCGCAGGCGCGACCGTTACCTTCCCGCCAAGGGACGGCGGGAGACCGCCGCCGCGCCTGCGCGTTTGAGCGCTGCGGGTCTCTTGCAAGAGGGAGTGTCTCCTGTTAGCCTGAGTTCCTTCCCTCTCCGTTTTTTAATGGAAAATTAAAATATGGCGGACTCATCGTCAATGTGCTTTACTACGCCAGTGTATTAGGACAAGTAACCACTAACGATTTAGAGGCCATCATCTCCGCTGTTTTGTTAGGCATGCCGGCGGGAGCAGGTGATGGTGGCGAGGGATTTTGAGGGAATGGAAATTGGATAGGGCTAGATCTGGGCTGCCGTTAATCTCCCCCCCCCCCAGCTGCCCTGTGACAGGTGTGGAGGTGCTGGGCTGAGCCCAACGCCTGCGGGGACTGGAGGACAGTTGGCCATGGCAGCGCCTCTGTGACGTGGCTTGCCTTTGCAGCTGCGCAGACTCCTGTTCCTGAATTGCTCATTCATCTTGTGCCGCAGAGCCCCACCCCTGGTCCCTGTGGCCAGACATTTCTTCTGCACTGTTCTGGCCACGTGCTTCCTGTGTGGGGGCTGTCCGGAAATCTGACCACCTAGACTCAAAATGGGATCTGGGGCCTGAGCCCTGGGTGAATGTTCTCTTCCCTGTGGTAGTCTCTGAAGGAGGAAGCTGTGACTAAGCTCTCTTCTTGCTCTGGAAAAGACCATCCTAGTTGAGCAAAGGAAAAACAACTGGCAGCAATAAGTATAGCGATTCCCCTTCAGTGAGAGCACTGTATTTTACTCCTTTTAAAAAAGAAAAGTGTAAATTTAAGAATAAAATTTGTTCTGCTTCAGTCACTGCTAGATTAATTTAAATCCTGATTTTTCCTCCCTCTCTGTCTCACAGCGCGAGTGCATCTCCATCCATGTTGGTCAGGCTGGTGTCCAGATCGGCAATGCCTGCTGGGAGCTCTACTGCCTGGAGCATGGCATCCAGCCCGATGGCCAGATGCCCAGTGACAAGACCATCGGGGGAGGGGATGACTCCTTCAACACCTTCTTCAGCGAGACGGGCGCAGGCAAACATGTGCCCAGGGCAGTGT
>PVIJ01017471.1:0-29291 GCA_004024925.1 Scalopus aquaticus | reverse complement strand
TCAAAAAATGGGCAGAAGAGCTCAAAAGGCACTTCTCCAAAGAAGAAAAGCAAATGGCCAACAGATACATGAAAAAATGCTCAACATCACTTATAATCAAGGAAATGCAAATCAAAACCACTATGAGATACCACCTCACACCTGGGAGGATGGCACACATTAAAAATACAGGCAACAACAAATGCTGGAAAGGATGTGGAGAAAAAGGAACTCTTCTACACTGCTGGTGGGAATGCGAACTGGTCCAACCACTATGGAAAGCTGTATGGCGATTCCTCAAACTGCTAAACATGGAGCTCCCATGCGACCCAGCAATCCCACTTTTGGGAATTTACCCAAAGGACATAAAAACACTAATCCAAAAGGATACATGCACCCGTATGTTCATTGTAGCACTGTTCACAATAGCAAAGGTATGGAAGCAACCCAGATGCCCAAAAATAGATGATTGGATCCAGAAGATGTGGTACATATACACAATGGAATACTATTCAGCATTCAAAGAAGATAAACACATGCAATTTGCAGTGACATGGATGGAATTAGAGGGGATCATACTCAGTGAAATAAGCCAGAAAGAAAGAGAAAAATATCGAATGGTTTCACTTATGACAGGACTGTAAGGAAACCAAATAGGAAAGAGACAATCAGCAGGGGGTTGGGGAGGCAGGGGGAGGGAAGGGAAAGGGCACAAAATGGAATAGAAAAGAACACAAGGGACCGTGGAGATGGATCACGGGTGAATTGGTGGTGGGCTACCCAAGGGGAACACAAAATGTAAAAGACATAAATAACAATAAAAATATATTTAAAAAATTAAAAAATATTAAATAAATTTCAGGAAGATTTAAGATGAATTAACAACTTCTTGAGACTGAAGAGTATCAATGCCATAACAAGAAAAAAGTCTAGATTTCTGTAAGTAGTAACGTAGTTACAGAACATTTAGGAAGTTCATGCTACCAAACCTTTTGATATCTGGCACTTATTGCATTTTAGTATAAATGTGAAGTTTTATCATTTAGTAATTGAAGATACTTTAAAATAAATAGGCTAAAAGTACAAGCAGGTAGAAATGTTTGTTTTAGTCTTCAGACAGGCAGATAGAAAGGGCAGCAGCAGCAACACTTAATTTGTCCTGTTAAATCAGTCTTTAGTGTTTCCATAGGTGTTGCATATTTCTCCACATAAATAGTGAACATGAATAGTTTCAAGTGGGTTTGGGAACAGCTGTGTTTCCCATTTGTATGCCTGTTGATTTACATTGATATTGGATTGTACTAGACAAATACGTGGTTATATTTGAAAGCTGTTTTTCTATATAAACAGTGTGCTCTATACTGGAAGAGATAAGAATGTTTTATTAACCACTGTAAATAACACTACTTCTGGATAGTTCGTTATATTTCTTTAAAGGTTATCAGGTGACTCAGAGTATAGACAGATGGCTTGTTTCCTAAATGAATCATGTGTGAATTACCTTTTGTAACACTGAGCATGTTGTCAGAAGTCTAAGTAGGAAGCCAGGGAGCATACCGAAGTAGGTATCATGAAGCAGAGTTTAAATTTTGGGGGTGATACTCTCATTTGTGAAATTTGAGGAGCCCTGCGAATTTTGGCCATAAAATCATTAACTGCTATAAAATAAAAGTGGTAGTGTCTATAAATGGTATGAGCTGTTACTTCCATTTAAATAAAATTCAGAAAGATATAAAGAAAACTGCAAAAATCAGCCATAATCCCACTACCCAAAAAGACTGTTAATATTTTAGAAAAATATATAAACACATGCAGACACACATTATTCAGAGTGTGTTTATGTGCTCTTTAAAGAATAAAATGAGGTCATCTTTTTTGTAACCTACCTTATTCTTACTTAATGTACTGAGGGCATATTTCTAGCTCCAGTATACACGTGTGATTGGTTTTTTTCTTTGCATGATATTCCACTGTCACCGTGTTTATTTAACCAGTTACTTATTGATGAACATTTAGGCTTCTTCCGATGTGTTTTGTTGTAATGCAACCTGTACTTAATGTCAGGATATGTATATTTGTGTACATTTATTCTTTATTGCAATATTGGGGCAGTATTCCCTAGAGTTATTTTCATAACAACAAACAGTCTGTCTCTAAGGTTCTCACACTTTTGTAATAAGATGGATATCACTCTGCAGAAGTACAGTAATACTATATGAAGCTGAGGGTTGGCTTGGTAATTCAGAATCAGAGCTATTTCTATTTGACAAAGGAATTAAAAAGGGCAATCCTGTTCCACTGTATTGTTTCCATAACAACCTCAGCCTTTGCATACTTTTCAGAGCTTTTTATTCCACTGGATTGGCTATATAAAATTTAAATTACTTTCAAATCAAAACATTAATAAAGACTTCAATCAGATTAGAAAAGAGAAAGGAGAAACCTAAGTGTACTGCAAGGTAATCATTCAGATGTAATATTCTCTGAACAGCCTTTTGAACCTGGGCAAAGGATCATTTGTATTCTTTAGATCTCTTAGGTCAACTGTATTGATATAATGGACTTTACTTTTCCCTCATATTTTTAGGTCTTTGTTGTATCTCAGATGAGGTGACCAAATGATGAAGTCCTAATTTACCATCCAGTTGCTTTAGAAACCAGGTTGGCAGATGGCCAAACTGGTATTCTCTTTTGAAGGTTGAGGGGCCTCACTTGTCTTTTCACCCCCCAAAAAGTCCTAATACGCTGGAGGAGAGGTCATGGAAGTGCTAGGATTCTGCTGACATTTCGGTCCATATTTCCTTTAATCCTGACAACAGCCCAGTGTGGTGTTCACTATTAGCATTCTTTTTTTTACAAGTAAAATTCACAAAGGCTAAACCACTTGCCTGAGGCCACAAAACAAGTAAAGGTTAGAGCCAGAATTCAAACCAAACACTGAATACAAAACCATACCAACTCTGCAGGTTTTCTTTAAAACAGAATTTTAAATCTGGCCTACTGCTGAGGAGGAACTGAGGATGAGTTGACTGCAGTGTTGTTTTTAACTACCCAGTAAGAGATGAATACTGAAAAATGTAGGCATTCTGCTGACAAAGTGCTTACATGTAGAATCCATGATGGAGAACTGCGGATTTATTCCCTGTATTATTCAAATCTTCCCCTTTTAAAAACTTTTTGTTCTCAAATTTTTGCGTACAAGAGCTGGGTGCAGGGGAGGTGAGAGGATTCATGGGAGACAGAGTGAGGAGCAGATCAGGCAGATCCCCTGACATACATTGCTGAGGGGAGCAGCAGGAGAGACAGGAGAGGCCTGCTGCTCTATGTGTGGGTCAGCTCCAACGCAGTGATAGTAATGCCACTTTTGGAGTTGATGGGTTAGAGAGCGAGGTCCTTGGGTCCGCTCTGGGAAAAGTTTCACCAGAGCTTCCCTCTGCAGCCTGCGGCGAGTTTCTCCATCTCCACGAGAGAGAGTTTGTTAGGGAAAGGGACAGGAAAGTAAAGGACTCTTGCACAGAGACAAGCGGGCCGGAAGAGCTGCTCCGTTGTTGGGGTAGCTTAAGGTTTTCCTCTTCTTTCAGTCGGGAGGGGCTCATCCTCATGGATGGCTTATCTGTTGCTGATTCTGAATAACTAACCAGAACCTGAAATGGAACCAACAGTCCACAGTGGGCTCAGTCTCTATATATATGTTTGCCCTTCGCTCAGCCTCAGGCACTGGCTGCCTAAGATTTTTGGTTATCACTGGGATGATGGGCACGCTGATTCCCTCCACCGCCTCCTTGTGTGAGTCAGGGTCTAGTCTTCTGATGCCCCTTTTATTGAGTCCTATCTCCTCCCTCAGTAGGCTGAGACTTAACCCCTAGGCCACCAGGGAGGCCCAAGAACTTTTTTAAAAATAATTTTTGTATTCATTTAGAACAGTTAGGATGTGAAAATTTACTTCTGCAGTAGTGTGTCTCAGCTGACAGATTCTATTTCATTTATCTGGCTTAAGGGTTTAAGATTGTTCTAATTTATACCTTTATGAATTATTAAGCTTTAATGACTGGTCTTTGAAAAATTCTTTGGGAGCTGATGGTAATTTTTGTGTCAATAGATAAAAACAACACATGTGCCATATGTCTGTTTCAAGAGTTATACTTTCTGTGAAAAAGGTGGAATGGACGTGTGCATCCCGAGTGCTTTTTTAAGCACAAGCAGTTTTACAGTGCAGAAGATGTAAGCTTCATGTTTCATGGAATCCTTGGCTACTGAGTATTTCCATTACATTGCTTCCAAGGACTCAAATAAATTCTCAGTCATCTTCCTTTCAGGCTGATGAGATTTCAGCAGAATCAAGGAAGGTACTGTATTTTAGCTTTTTCAAAATAGTCTTTTATCAGCAAAGAACATTCACACATGCTTCTTCTTGTGAGTGTTTAGCATGGTCCTAATGGAATTACTGGATCATCAGTCATGATTGTGACTTTTCAATGTGATGGATGGTAAAATGTGAACTATGGCCCTAGATTTTTTAACAACCTTGTTGCTGCCTACCTTCACAATAACAGTGAAATTTTGGGGGGTGGTTAACAATTAGGAAGCCAGGATGAACCCTAGGTGGTAAGAATTTTTAAAACAGTGGGGAAAGCAGAACTCTGTAGCCTATGACAAAGTCAGTGAAGATAGAGCACTGCCCAGTACTGAAAAGAAACTTGGAGAAGAAAAAGATAGAGGTGTTGATTTGACAGGAAGATGGCGTTTTCCATAAAAGTATAAGCAATAAAACCACTGTAGGCCATTGCAGCAGAAGTTGGATAAAACAATACAGCAATAAGTAATTACAGTAAGTAATAAGTAATAAGCAATAAGTAATAAGGAAAATACAGCAATAAGTGAGAAATTCCCTTCCCCAAAAAATGACTACACTATGATGCTCCTTCTTTAAGGCTTCCCTCTTCTAAAGCTACATGCTGTTTGTCACTTGGCCATCTTGCATCACCATGCTCCTCAAAAAAAAGAAAGCTCCTCTGGGAAGGCCTTCTGGTTCCAGCCATGACTGTCTGAAGTGATCCAGTCCTTGGCCACCTGAAAGAGCTGTGTTCAGTGGGATTTCTTTTCCCCATTTAACCTTGTTGTCCTGGATCATTGGTGAGTGGCTGGGGAATCTTTATCCATTACATGGAAAAGGAAAGAATTGAGAAAGGGAAGTTGGGTATCAGTTTTCCCAAATAAGTGGGAAAGATATAGTCCCAATACCTTCTTCCCCTGTGAAATGGGCCCTGAGGCCAGGCAGGTAGCAAGACTGGGGCTAGCCAACCCAGGAATCTTAAATCTTAACTCCAACACTTTGCTGCCCAAGTCAGACCTATTTCTGTGCTTTCTACCATTTTGTCAATTATAGCTCGGCGTTCAGAAATCGAATGTTCTGTCTTTTCATAATTACCATTAGGGATCAGTATGAGCAGTCTCTCCAGCTCTCCAACCGACATGCTCATCTAAACCACACAGTTCCCCGAGAAAAACAAGAACTTCTTGATTCCATTTTTAAGACCTCAGTGTTCATTTACTGATTTATGAAGTGCATCTTTTTCAACATTCAGATTTTGGTGAGTAAATAAAATGTGTCCATGGGAGAAGTCTGTTTTCAGAATCTCTGGAGTTGTCCTTTGTAGCTTTGGGTTTTAAGTTTAAACTGCTTGAGCTTTGGGAATATGAATAATTAGGTAGTGGCCTATGAAAGAAGCATTTAATTGTTTACAAATACATGTATTTTTATGAAATGTTTTATAAATGCTGTGCTTTATAGACAGCAACCAAAATGAAAAACATTTTTAAACCTTTGACTTTTGGGGTTGTTTTTTTTTTGTTAACCAAAAAATAACATTGCTTTTAGGTTGATATTCATGAAGTTGGGTCTAAAAAAATTTTTTTTAATGCATCAGAGTAAGTTTCAAGTATCACTTGCATTCAAGTTTCCAGTCACATTGCAGCATTAACTAACTAATGCTTTCAGTGTTTCTTGTGCCTCAGTTACCATTTATTGATTACTTTGACCATCTTGCACATAAAATTAGTGATGGGAATAGTTGTTCTGTTCTGTTGCTTCTCTTTGGAAAGATCTGTTAGTTGAATGAACCAAGAGTCCCTCCCTCCTTCTTCACATAGGCAGAACTTGTCAAATTGTTGCTACACTGAACTTTCTTCAGTTCTTCAAATATACCATGCTGGCTTCCCTCTGCTCCCTTCCGTCTGCTCCTGGGTTTGTTAGATATATCACATCTTCACATGACCTGGCTTGGCAAACACCTACTCATCCTTGAGGTGTTGAATTTGTTTTTTTGAAATGTTTTTTCTGCTCTTTAAATGTTTGCCATTAAGTTACACAAAAATATTGTAATTATTAGCTCATGCTTAACTCTGCTGCCACCATGAGGCCAGTGAAACTCACCTGTGCTATTCCCGGCTCTACCCCCAGGTCTAGCGCATGGTTCCCAACAGCTGAATGAGTCGGAGAATCAGTTAGTGCAGTACTTGTCTTCCTTAATGACTTTGTATTAAGGGATGTAAAATATGTATTTCTTGGGTCAACTTTGATTTTTTCTTTTTATCTTTTTTTCAACTTTGATATTTTTTGAAAATGTTGCAAACATTTCATTTCGGTGGAGAGCCATTATGGAATGCACTGGTATGTCTGAAGATCGTGGGCATCTTTTTTTTTCTTTTTAATTGTAATATAGTAAAAATTCTCATGGAATAGTTATTGGTTTATATTATGGGCCAGGAAGAGTGGGAATGGTTATCTGCATTTAAAAGCCTGAGGTTAAAAATTCAGTTTTATACTGGTTTGGTATACATAAATGTACTGATTTTTGTGTCTTAGATCACATCTCCCCCTTACTACTTCCATTACTAAGGGGGGTTGGGAAATAGTCTTCATGATGTCTTTTTTTTTTTTTCCCCAGAAACTTACTTGATAAAAGAATACTCAGACTACACCTGGTCAAAATAATTGAGGATCTTTCCCCTTAGTAATTCTTTTATTCTTTCTTGCATTTTTGTTATTTGCTCAGTGTTACAAGCTCATGAAGGAAAGAACAGTTTGTAAAATAAAAGAGTTGTATTAAAGTGTTATTAAAATATATCCTCTTTCTTATCTGTTCTGTAAAATTATGTCCATGTTAGGAAGGGCTTAAAAAATCAATATGTTGTTTTCTCCCCAGGTAAAAATAAGGCATCCCAGCTGGGTCCCACAGAGGCTAAAAGGATGTCAGTGTGTCAGCGCTCTTAAAGGCTATCTTGGTGCTTTACTAAATTGCACTCCACAGATAGATGTACATACTGCTAGAAATTTTAAACCTGTGTCTGACATTATTGATGAAGTTAAATGTAGGCTGTCTGCAGTCTTGGATTTATTGACTCGTGATTCAGCGCATATAATTGCTATTTAGTCAGCATCTGTCAGCAGTTCTAGACAATTGATAAACTGCTTTCTTGTATGGCATATAAAAATTACTAGAAATAGTATCTCTGTTCCAGTAGAAATTTACCATTTGGTTTCAACAAAATTCAGGTCAGTTGACCCAGGCTAAGCCACAGAGAAAACACTTTACATTCTGTCTTCATGATTTATGTGTAACTTTCCATTTCAATAGCTACATTTTAATAAATACAGCACATTGGGTTTACTGGAACATTGTATGACAGTCTCTGACACAACGCCTGCTAAGCGAGAATCTGTTTGAAACCCACTAAAACTAGCAGAAGCAAAAACAGGTACTTCCTCGGAGGACACTAGGCTGTTTTCATGAGTCCTGTGGGCAGATGTCAGGCCCGCTGCTCATATTTGTGAGGCTTAGAGCCACATAGCTTTAAAGCAGGAGTGCATATAAGCCAAAGACATAAATTAAGACCTGAGATTAAACCACTGCCAGTCCTCTCTGTTTTCTCCGTCTCTGGCTATTTATGTGCTTTATTCTTCACTTTGCAGACTGGCTTTCTCTGCTTCCTAAACCATATGAGGATACACAGATGCCTACAGTTACATTTGTGTTTATTCCATTTGAGGAATTTCTGAATGTGAATTTCCACAATTAGGAAGGAACTCTTGGTTGGTCCAGCTGGGCCAGTTGTGTGTCCCTGAGCCATCTAATGAGGCAGAGCAGCGGAACATGTTCCCACTGTCACTGCACTGGGGGTTGGAGCATTGCAGAGACTGTCTCAACGAGAGGGGAGGTTGGCAAGCATTAATATCTGTTAGGCCAAACATATATTCAGTGTTCGGTAAGTATTATCAATTCCATTTCTCCTTTTATAAAATATTAGTAATACCACAAGGTACAGGCTTAAGGAGTATGTTTATAGTAAACAGATATCAATAGATTTTGCAAACTACATACATTTATTGCAAGATAATATATTGGAGGACCTTTTTAAGGTAATCAGAATATGTAGGATTCTGTGAGATGTCTTATGCGATGCTACTGCTGTCTCCTAGTCAACCATGTTCTGTTATAAGCAAGTTAGGAATTTTCTGTCCTATTAAATGTCAATTGATAATCATCACGATAGTTTTCATTTTTTGATGTGCCCTGAGTAGTGTCTTCATCTCTTTGCTCTAGCACTGCTACCCTAGTCTAGAATGGGAGCCACTCCTACCCATCCCACATCCTCTACTTTAATCCATAACGTGTTCAAATTCTTCTCCTGATTTAAGACATAAATTAAATGTCATCTCCTTATGTAAAAGCTTCCCAGGATCCCTCACCCAAAAGCAGTTTTTCTTTCCCCTGCATTCCCCTTACACCTTGCATATCTGTCTCGGAGTTTAGTTTAGATGTTCTCTACAATACTGCTAACCAGTATGTAGCTGTTGGTCACAGTGCTCCGACCCTCTGATGAAGGTAGGGTCCTGTGGTCTCAGTAGCCTCAGGCCTTGGAGCTTACGTAGCCTACATCACCATGGAGTGGACTTGGGGATCTGGCCTAAAATTTCTAGACAAATTCCATGGATGTTACCGGATGACTGTTTCAGAAGGGGAAAGTGTGGCAGAAATCTCTTATCTTCACTTGGGACACTGTGAGACCAGATTTTCCTTGTTCTCTAAAAGAAACAAAAGCAAATGTTCACTGTTTACAAAGATTTATAGATGTTAGCTTTGCCTTAATTCTGTCTTAGATTTTGGAATGTGGTAATGTTTAGATTTTGATGGAACTTAAAAACATCCACCTGAGTTTCTGTGAGAACAGAAATTATTACATGATGATTGTTGAAACTGACAGCACATAACCTATGTCCATATTTGGTTTTGCTTCCACTTTCACCCCCTCCCCTCTCTTTTAATAAAGATTTCATGGTCATCATCCAAAGGATAATTTTCTATGTCCACTTTTTCTTCATTGTGATTTTTAATTTGGCCACAAGAAATACGATTTTTCTTGTCCTCATCTTCCTTTTTTGGTTCCTTCTTTTGTTCCTCCTTTTTCTTTTGTCTGCTGCATAGAAAAAGCATGCTAACAGAATGAGGACTTATAATTTTGTGGAAAGGTAGATATTTATCACCATCAGTACAATTTCTACTCCTTCAGAGTAAAATCTAAGCTTGAGCCATCACTCCTAGCAGGTTTGAAGTAACAGTTTTTTTGTTGCAGAATGTGGGCATTGGCCACCATCTTCGTTTTTTCTAAGAAGACAGTTTTTAAAATGTTTAGTTGCAAAAATAGTTTCTCAATCATGATCCTGTAAAAGTAAATTAATGTTCTAATTAAATAATATTTCCTAAATATTCTCATGTCTTAATGGATGTATATTTCATAATGTTTGCCTTGCTTTCCAGCTGTATTTTGAGTTTATTCACAGCAAACTGATTTTTAAATTTCTTTTTGCATCTCCGTTTTTGGCTAGTAGTGCTAATAAGTCTTATTACTACTAAATAATAAACACTGAGCCTTTCCATAGTCCACATCTGAGGTAGATATTATCTCATTTTACCAAGAAGTTTAGAGAGGTTAACATTTGCCTAAAACCATGGGTAAGGATTGTTGTAGACATCATGACATTTCACCTAGAAATAATTCGGTGTGAATCTTCTAAAATTAGAGATTTTATATAACCCAATTACCATTATAAAAAATAAGAAAATTAATAACTTCCTAATTTCATCCAATATTCAGCCTGTACTAAAATTCCTCCAAAGTTCAATAAATATTTTTGGTAGCCTTTTTTAAAGCTAGAATCTGGCCAAGATTTGTACATTACACTGGTTTGTTATATCTCCTTAATCTTTGACTTGATTTACTGTGATGACTAAAGCAGTCCCTCTATTTTCCAAGGGGAGTATTACAAAAGGGAGAATTTTTCTAATCTGATCATTTCTTCTGTGTTCATTAACTAGCCTCTTTTTGGTAGAAGTGGAACAGGGGGTAAAAAAGTCTTCCCTTTAACTGGCAATAACTAATTTTATACAGAGACAAATGGCTAGATGAATTTAACCGCTAATCACAGAAGCAGTACTTACATAAATCCTACATTTAAAATGGAAACTATGTTGTTGAAAGGGAAAAGCCTTCCAAAAAAGCAAAATAACTATACAAGATACAATGGTGCCCTGCTTTGCATTAAATTATATATATATATGAATGTGTATAGATAGATATAAAGTTACAATATTGTAAACCTGCTGGTTTTTAACCTTTAGAATCATTTAATACTGATAGTTTAAATATAGTTAGAAAATGAATAGAATAGTTATCTGCTTCGATGGTAGAGTTTAGAAGGTAGGTGTAAAGAGAAAACATGAAGGGAAGGATAGAAGACCACCTAATATCAAAGGAGCTATTGTCTGTTGCTGACAAATAACTGGGGTGAAAGTGTATTAATTAAAGCTGTGAAGGGATTATGTAGAGGAACTTAAGATAGTGGCACAATTCTACTGTAATCTGGGAGAAGGGATAACATCCTTGCCTGCTGTGGTAGGAAGTTAGTTCATCTAAAATTCCACCCAGGATATTTTCTACTCTCCCTACTGATTTCTTCTTTTGACGATGAATTGTTAAGAAGTTTATGTTCTTTTCCCAAATATTTGGGGATTTTCTAGTTATCCTATCAATAATTTATTTCTAATTTAACTTCATTTGAAGAACATATTTGACTTTGTCTTTACATTTATTGACACTTGTTTTATGACCTAGCCCTTCCTGGTGAACTTAACCATGTGCACTAGAACGTGTATTCTGCCACTGGTAGGATATTGTGTCCTATAAATGTCATTTAAGTCAAAGTTGACAATGTTCAAATCATCTATACTTACTTCTTTCCAATTATTGGTTGCTGAGAGGATGGAGAAGCAGGTGACCTCTAATGACTGGTATAGTAAAGTAATATTGCACAGGGATATGGATACAAGGGTGTAAGTGATTTGTGGCTACAGGGTTCACTGTATCTGTCTGTTCCTTACATATTAATTTTTCATAATTTTAAAAACTGAACCCTCTCAGGTAATTCCATATTTTGGGGAGTACGTAACACATACTCTTCCAGACATAAGAAAAATATTTAAGATTTCTTTATTTTTACAGCATCATTTTGAAATTTCTATTTTGTCATAGGTTTTATAGTGCATGGTATATACAATAGTCATATATAAATTTATTTATTTTTTTCGCATAGAAGAACTTGGGGGTAGGCCAGAGGTGTGGAGCGAGATGTGAGAGGATTTACCAGAGACAGAATGGGGAGCAGAACATGAAGATCTACTGAAATACATCCCTAAAAGGGAGAGCAGGCGAGACAGGAGAGGTCTGCTGCTTCCAGGCTGGGATGGAACTCAGGCTGTAACAGTGATAGCACTGAAACTTCACCTGTTATATTTGCTTTCATTAATTATTCCTTCTGAAAACATTACGTCCTCTTCCATCTGGAAAGATTACTTCAAGAATTACTTTACATAAGAAAAGAAAAGCAAGTATATGATTTGTCGGCAGTAAATAAAGAAACCTAATTACCCTAAAACCTGTTTAGCTTGATTCTCTTCTTAACCCCATTCTCCAACCCTCATTCCACTTTAAGAACAAAGAAAAAATCACAAAACACATTCCAAGTCCAACCATTAGCTTACACAGTTTGGTTTTCAGAATCACACAATTTGGTTTTTTACACTAACTGATATTAAATTTTTGATAATAGAAAAATTTACATTCTAAATTTTACCTTTGGTACTTGTACAATAAAAATATACTTATGTATTTGAGAGAATGTGTTCTTAAGGGCTTTTGTTAATTGAAGACCGTTTTTAACCTAAGGTGATTATTTACTATATCATAAGACAAGAATTTGCACAGGTTTGCAAGAATTTACACATTTTTGGAGGTTTAAAGACAAATGATAGCTTTCATAAGGGCTGTTTTTGTTGGTTCTTTAGATAATCAAAACCTTGACTGCATTTCCCACTTCTACTAAATTCTAAAACTCATTTACAAAAATCTATTAACACCCATATTAAAGAACAGCAATCAAAAAGGGCTCTTTTATTAGTCGACATTATTAAGTAGAAGAACTAGATTTCTAGCTTTTAAGTGAGAATTATATTTTAGTGCAATACAGTGATATATTTGGATTTTAGGTTATTTACCAAAGTGCTTTTATGAGATATTCTTGAACAGAGTTAAGAAATGTAGACTGGTTGATAATATAATTAGACTGACTTGTAAATTAGCTCAATAAACACAGATTGAATTCTTGTCTTCAAGAGAGAAGTGGCATTCTGTCCTTTCTATTTTTTTAATCAGTGATTCAAATGAAGACAAATAGCATGTGTTGTGTGTGTCCTCTTTAATTCACAGATGATATGTCATCAATTGGATGGAATTTGTTTAGAAAACAAATGATCTTGATGAATTACAACAGGTTATCTCACTAACAGGATAGCTCTTCATCTAACAGAAATGTAAACTCTTTTCCTTTGCCCCTCCTAACAGAAAATTTAACAGTACACCATAAAAGAAGTTCAGAGCATATCTAATGATTTAAACTTTATTCCCATTATGTTTTTAAAAAGCAAGATTCAGAATTATATTCACAATGGAATCTCAAATTTGTGTTAAAATAAACATATGCTGTGTACACTAGAAAGTACAAAACATTATCAGTAGTTCTGGATACTGTGATGAGGAATGGTTTTCTTTTTGTTTTGCCTTTGTGTTTATTTCCAAATGTATTATATGATGAGCATGGATCTTTAATAAGACATGCTGATGATAAGAAAAGGTCTAACTGTTTGGCCCACGTGTGCATTCTGAGCATGTTACTTTAAAAAGATTGTTAGAATAACCATTTTCTCCCTTCTTTGTTTGTCTGGAATAATAGTCATCATGGTTCAAAAGTCAGCAGAGTCATAGTGCTCTAGCATGTTACTGTTCTCTCTCCAACTGCTATGAACCTAGTGAATATTTTCATTTTTTTTCTCCTTACCAAAGGTTGAATTAATAAAGGGGAACTTACAAAGTGTTGGACTTACACTTCGTCTTGTCCAGTCAACTGACGGGTATGCTGGACATGTCATAATTGAGACTGTGGCCCCAAACTCGCCTGCTGCCATTGCAGACCTTCAGCGAGGAGACCGACTGATTGCTATTGGAGGTAATTACAGTAATAGGCAGCATACTTTACTTTTACAGAGAGTAGATGTGGGAGTTTTTCCTCTCTTCCCCCTTTATTTCTATAAACATGTTACTTTTATAATGGAAAGAAAGTAATAACTTTGTTAATAAATAAAAATCTTGAGGAAGCCTTAAAAACTAAATTTAAAACACATGTCATTTTAGTCCTAATCTATAATATTTCATACTACTTTTCTGTAACTTCCCTAATTTTTCTTCCCTTGACACCTACTACCCTAATTTTTATTGAATGTGAAAGAAAGGGCAAGAAAATAATCATCTGTATGCCCACCATCATTACTGCCGTGGGCCTAAAATTGATTGTATTCATTATCTAGTCCTATCACTTAACACTTTGTGGTCCACTCATGTATTAGTACGTGTTTTTGTCACCAGTATCAGGTGGCCACTCACGTATTAATACGTGTTCATCTAGTCTCTGGTTTTTCACGCCACGGTGGGTTTATTTGAAACTATTAGGAGCTATTTCTTTGATCGTACTCAGTCTAGAAGCTTTACACATTGTTTTGGTGAAAGTGTAAGGTGTTTTATGAGAGATATTACAGTTTTTTTAATATCCAGTAGTTCAGGAGTTGTGTGTGTTTTATTGAATGCTTATACCATTCATGCGGTGGTGCAGAAAATGGCCGGCCCCAAGGGCTGGTAAATTTAAGGGCACCGGCACACAAAGTGTTAAGACTAGATACTGAATGGGAGAGACTAACAGTTCTTGTCCAGGAGGGTCTTTGAACTGTTACTCCCTATATTGGTAGCCCCATATTGTCTCTGAGTGACCAACCATTTATTAATATGTTGCCATTCAGAGTGCAGCCCAACTCACTATCGCCGGCAGAAAAATATGTCACCAGCATCCTCCTCCTGCAGATTGGATTGCTGACCACAAAAACTCTGTAGATAGACGTGATATGCTTGGGTGTTTATGAAGAAGCAGTAGGACTCTATTGTGCACACCAGTGGTGGGGCGGGGGGAGAGAAATTCTGTAATGTGAGAAAATAAACAAGGATGTTTAAAAACAAAAAATATGTAAAGTAAAAATCCAAGCCTTTTCAGACCTTTGTAGCACCTGGCCCACACACATTCCAAGCTTATCAAGGGACAGGTTGACAAGTTCAGGTTTCCTGAACACATGGATGGGCACAGTGCTCTTTTAAGGGCAGAATGGTGTGTCTTCTCACAGCGAACACAATAATTGAGAGATCAGTTCCTGAACCAATGAGCAGTGATCCTTAGTTATAGGTCAAAGAAACTCTGCCTTTGATTCAAATCCATCATAATAATCTAAGGAAAATTATTTAGTTGCATACCTGGGAACCACCATTTTCATATAGAAAATTATGTCCTAAATTGCACTTCACAAACTTTCCTTGTATATTCGAGTCACCCATACATGGTATTAATATGTGGGGCCTGAGTCAGCAGATCTTGTGTTGCATCTCAGGATTCTACACCAAACAAGTGATCAGATGCTGCTGTTGACCCATAGACTTTGAGGCTAGCAAGGGCATACAATAGACCCCATCTGTTACTTCGTTGTTTAACATAAATGTGAGACTTATTCCCCCTCAGCTAAAAACCACAGTTCAGTATTAATTTTTTATGTCCTAACGTACCCTGTTTTGGTTTCAATTACAGGATGAAGTTGATTTCTTTTTTACATCCTTTTTTGAAGTTTTTGTTTTCAATTACACAAATAGTAAATATATTACTAAAAATAAATAAATTCAGGTGATATAAATGAATACAGAATGAAAAATCACTTATCCTTCATATCTAACACTTAGGGAAAAAGTAATATTGTGATAAAGGGTGGGCATAATACACGTGTTTTTTAATAGCTATAATGTGTTTATATGGATATACAATAATTTTTGAAGGTTTGTCACTAAATATTTAGTAATAGCATTGGTGATAACAGAAATAAGATTGCCCCAAAGTGTGTGTTATATTTGAAGCTCAGTGATGGAGTCGATTTTTCTGTTTCCTCAGCTTTTACATGTATTTTTGAGATATTCCAAAAGGAAAGGAATGCAAATTTGGACATCCAGTCCTCAGAGGCAAAGGGGCATCTCCACAGAGCTCCTGGTAGTCAGGGAAGAGATGATGTGAAGGCAGGAGCTAAGTCACAAAGGCGGGGTTTAGAATGAGCCTGCTACAGGTCACTAGGTGGATTTGTTTTTTATTTATGCGTATGTCAAACTACAGTTTTGCTGGGACACAGAGGGAAGTAATAGAAGATAACCTTCTAAGGAAGCACTAGATTTCAGTGTGATGAATTTGAGAGTTAATGGCTTTTGAGACAAAGCTCTAGGAAAACTGGGGAGTAGTGTGTTTGGTGATTAAAATAAGTGAGGTTTGAGTGGGGGATCATAGTGAAGCTCTGTTTATTAAAGCCAGTGATTAAGAAGTTCTGAACAGGGGATGAAAATGGACTTGGACTCCAAGTTAGAAACGACAGCTAAATGGGTCATCTATCTCCAGGATTCAACTTGGTTTACTGGGAGGGTGACCAGTTGATTCATGGAGTAGTGCGGGCAGGAGGATGAGATGGTCAGCGAGGACTTTCATCTACACTGAAATTGTAGCACCAAAGAAGCATCAAGATGGTGATACCCAGAAGTAGTGGTGAGTGTAGACTACAGTGAAGAAGAGGGGAGACAGGCCAAAGACGTTGATGGTTGAAACTACTGAAGTGATTAGAGAAAACAGCTGAAAGAACTGACAGGTAGAAACATGAGGACATTTGTGTTTAAGAGGCAGATGTGGATGATGAAAAAGAAACCAAAGGTGAGAGAGTCCGAACCAAGTGTCATGGAAACCAAGGCGAAGGAAGGTTTTCAGACAAAAAGGGAAGGAGAAGAGTATATAGGCAAGAATAATTGATGGAGCAAAGTCCAGAGGAGGTGCTTATAATAAGAGCTAAAGTCGATGTAAAAAGATGTATCTTATCTTCTCTGACAGACTCATTCTAAAAATGATTGGCAGGGAGAAAAAGTGGCTGCTTACTGATCTTTTTAGTAAATAAGGTGATTCATCTCTAGTGTAAAAGAGAGTAGGGAGGGAGGGAGGGCTTCAGGGCAACAGAAAAGATTTGAAATTGGTGTTCCAGAAGCATAGTTGTTTAGAGAGGAATCAAATGAATGCCAAAGCAGTGCTGAACACCATGTTGAATACACCTTGATGCTCGGTCCAGGTAGTAGATGGTGGGGCTCACAAAGCTGGAGAGCAAAAAGACAGGTAGACGGAAGTGGAAAGGGCTAGAGCTAGAGACCAGAGTTTGAGGAGAACATCACTGAAATCTGGAGACCTAAGTTAGGGAGAAAAGCAAGTGGTATTAGGAGAATGCAAACCTTGAGAGCACAGAAGGAATGATTGTACATGGAAATTCCCTCAAAACAAATGCAGTTAACAGGCAGGATTGCAAGAGGCGATCAAAGATTTATTTCCAAGTGAAAAATCTTTGATGTGGATAAATCCCAGGTGACAGACAGGTCTAACATGATCTCACCTGGGCAGCTGAAGTAGAAGAGGGTGGAAGTTAAAGAACTCGGAAGTCAGGTTAGTAGATGGGGGCTGATGTTACTTTGATTTATTTAGGATGGCCCTAAGACCTTTGGAAAGCAAAGACCCCCTTCTCACCTTTCTCTAAGTCCTACATAAAGGGATAGCTTGGGTAAGTACTGTCTTGGGGAGGGTAGGAAAGGGCAGGAGACATACAGCCTTTAAATGATAACACACCTAGAATCTCTCTAGAACACACAAGAAGCTTTTAGTTCTGAGTGCCTCAGGGAAGGGACAAAATGGCCAGGAGACAGAGGTAGAAGGGGGACAGATAGAAGGGATGATTGTGTGTGTGTGTGTGTGTGTGTGTGTGTGTGTGTGTGTGTGTGTGTGTGTTTGTGTGTACATCTTTTTTGTTCCTTTTGAATTTTTGACTGTTAATGTAGCACCTATTAGAAAATAATGAAATTTTAGATATTACTGATAAGTATGCAGATAGTAACCAACTTGTTTGACTTTGAAGCAATTGATGCCTTCCATTTTTTCCAGTTCTGAAAAGATTAGTTTGAGTAGAGCTAATAATAGGAATCTGTAAAAGAATCCATTATTCATAGTATAGGCTTTTGCTAAACTTATTTAAGCATTGACCTCCTAATTGAATCCTTCATTGCATAATTTATAATCCCTGGATTATTGTAGGGTTTCCTTCCCTAGAATCAACGTTTCATTCTAAAGTCGAGTTTAATCTTAAAATTCTCTCAGTATTTCCCACTCTGCTCATTTCCTCAATTCCAGCTGAGAAATAATGGCAGGGATGAAAGGGATGAGAAGTCACTAGGAGCTGGAAGCTGGCCCCAGACTCTGCGGAGTTTCATGTAATCATTTGGTTAGAAAAGAGCATGTTCAGGCTTTGCGAATCAGTACTCTGTTGCCTCCAGAAGTCAAATCTATTTTGGAAGTTTCCCTATCGGTTTTCCATTAGTTAAATGGTCGTGAGTAATAACAGTGATATCTAGCAAATTTAACTAACTTCTATTGCAGTAATTTACATATTTTCCCTTTTAAAATCTTAAAACAGGTGTGAAAATCACATCCACACTGCAGGTGTTGAAGCTCATCAAGCAGGCTGGTGACCGAGTGCTGGTGTATTACGAAAGGCCCGTCGGCCAGAGCGGCCAAGGCGCAGCGCTGCAAGACACCTTGGGGCCGCTGGAGGAAACCTTTCTGTCAGGCTCCTGCCAGACAAACTGTGACGAGGAAACAGCTGGCTTATCAGCAGATGCTGAAAACAGAGATCTCGATTCTGAATTTGAAGACTTGGCCAGTGATGTCAGAGCACACAATGAGCTCAGAGAGGAGACGCAGTCACTGAGTCATAGCCCCAAACGCACTCCGACAACACTGTCTGTTAAGCCCCTTGGAGCTATATCACCTGTTTTAAATCGTAAATTAGTTGCTGGAAGTCACCCACCACCACCAAAACTTCCATCCAAGGAAGGAAATAAGCCCTTAGCCCTAAAAACTTCTGAGACAACGGACCCAGCGCAAGTGTCAAAATCCACCCAAGGATCCACTTTCAAACCACCCGTGCCACCTCGCCCACAGGTGAAAGTCCCTTTGCCTTCTGCTGACACCCCAAATCAGGTAGAACCAGATGTTGTTGAAAAACCAGAGAAGGTCCTGCCTCCTCCCCCTGTGGATAAGTCTGAGAAGCAAGCAAAAAACACAGATCATGTGGAAGATGCAAGTACATCTAAGCAGTTTTTAGCAAAGCAAGAAGTGGCGAAAGACTGTACGTCAGAGAGTTCTTGCCCTCCTAAAGATACTTCTGATGACCCTCAGACGTGGGAATCATCAGAAATCCCTTACCGTAATAAGCTAGGAAAGTGGACAAGAACCAGATCAGCCTGTGTCTTTGACATAGAAGCCTGTCATAGGTACTTAAACATCGCACTGTGGTGCCGGGATCCTTTCAAGTTAGGGGGTCTCATCTGTTTAGGACATGTGAGCTTGAAACTTGAAGACGTGGCTTTAGGCTGCCTGGCGACATCGAGCATGGAGCACCTGTCCAAGTTCAGGCTGGAAGCGCCGTCGCCCAAGGCGATGGTCAGTAGAACCGCACTGCGCAATCTGAGTGTGCAGAAGGGCTTCAACGACAAGTTCTGCTTTGGTGACATCACTCTGCACTTCAAATATTTGAAGGAAGGAGAACCAGACCACCCTGTAGTTACTGCCGTAGAGAAAGAGAAAGAGCTCCACTTGGTCGAAGAGGTCTCTGCCCTGCCTAAAGAGGAGCACCTTGTTGGGCAGGCGGGTTTAACAGAAAATAAGCACAGCTTCCAGGACACACAGTTCCAGAACCCCACTTGGTGTGATTACTGTAAGAAAAAAGTCTGGACTAAAGCTGCTTCCCAGTGTATGTTCTGTGCTTATGTTTGCCATAAAAAATGTCAGGAAAAGTGTCTGACCGAGACTCCTCTTTGTGGAGCAGCCGACAAGCGGCTGGACCGGGCGCTGAGAAACCTCAGGCTGGAGGGACAGGAAGGGCCCCTGGGCCCGCCCCCACGCGTGGATGCTGAAACGGGCAAATCAGTCAATAAGACAACAGGTCTGACAAGACATATCATCAACACTAGCTCCCGTTTGTTAAATTTGCGTCAAGTCTCTAAAACTCGCCTTTCTGAACCAGGAACTGATCTCGTAGAACCCTCACCAAAACACACACCCAACACATCAGACAACGAAGGCAGTGACACGGAGGTCTGCGGTCCAAACAGTCCTTCTAAACGGGGAAACAACACAGGGACAAAGTTAACGAGAAAGGAGGGTGGTCTGGATGACAGTGTTTTCATTGCAGTCAAAGAGATTGGCCGTGACCTGTACAGGGGCCTGCCCACAGAGGAAAGGATTCAGAAACTGGAGTTCATGCTGGATAAACTGCAGAATGAAATTGATCAGGAGCTGGAACATAATAATTCCCTTGTTAGAGAAGAAAAAGAGACAACTGATACAAGGAAAAAATCACTTCTCTCTGCTGCTTTGGCTAAATCGGGTGAAAGACTACAAGCTCTAACCCTTCTTATGATCCACTACAGAGCAGGCATTGAAGATATGGAATCTTTAGAAAGCCTGACGTTAGACCAGCACTCCAAAAAAATGAGCAAGTACACAGATGACACAGAAGAAGATCTGGATAATGAACTCAGCCAACTAATAGACTCTCAGCCATTCAGCAGCATATCAGATGACCTGTTTGGCCCATCTGAGTCTGTGTAACAGTCTGTTTAAATTTTCAAGTGATTGAGGAAAAGTTGCATCTGAAATAGCACAGATGCAACCACATTAAGCCCTCTTGCACTTCGGCCTGCTTCTCCACGGTTACTTGCTTGTGTAAGAGCAAAAATGAGAAAGATAGTTTTCTAGCAGAAACATTACCAGCTCACTACATTGGTTGTTTCAGATTGCATTTATAGCTATGCTTTTTGAGTTTATACTGGGAATTTATTTTTACTAATTTATTTTTAACTTTTTCTAATCGTGTAATTATGTAAGCTAACTTCCCATGTTTATGTATGTGTAATGTCTCATTGAGTTATTTTCCTTGTAGTTTTTGAATTAGTGTTAAATAGAATACCTACAGATTCTTGAAATATTTTCATTTCTATCATGATTAGGACAAAAAAAATTGCTGCATGCCCAAATTAACGACAGCAATCATTGAGGGAACAGGTTTTGAATCTTACTTTATGTTATGAAGTTTATCATCTCTACTTGCTTGACATTTTTCTTAATTTAGGGTTTTGGGGTGTTTTTTGTTTTGTTTTTGCCAAATGTAACACAAAAGCAGATGCTGCAGCTTCAGTAAAAAAAATTTTTTTACATATATTGCTTGCTTTCTGTGCTTCTGTGAAAATTTTTTAAGGTTTTTGTACAGTTGAAGTATAGTAAGAATATAGTGATTAACTTCAAGAGCTTGCATTGAAAAACATGACATAATAGGAAATATAGAATGCAGTTGGTCAAGAATTTTGTAGAGGATAACAAGATTACTGAAAAACTATAACCATTAGGAATTTGAAGTATAATCTTTCAAAATGTTGATGCTTTCATTTTAAATGGAAGTTTAAACATTTGTGATCATTTTTCATCTTCAGTTCTGCCATAGGAAATAAAGCATGTGGAAGCTTCAGAAGACTGTTCTTAAAATAACCATACTGATAACTGGGTTTTGCTGTTGTGTTTTAGAAATATTTTCATGCAGGAGAATTTTGTGAAGGAGAGGAATCATGTAAAACTGATGTATTGCTTTGTCTGGCATCCTGCAGGCTTAACGGAATGGTGATCATTTTGAGTGCTGCTCAGCTCAGCCTGTCTTCATTTAAAAAAAAAGAATAGACAGTTTACATAGGAATTGGGACCAGTTCTCTGAAAATGAAGATTTACTCTGATACTCGGTCTGCCGCATAGACCCCAGTAACGCATTGCTGAGGGACGACAGTGAGCCTGCCCTCTGTTGGTACCATAGCATTTTGACCTTTTATATGCCTATATGAAATAGATATGTATTTTTTCCCTTTTGTAGATAACTACTATGACCATTGACAGTGAAACTGACATGATTTTAAAATCAGGTGAAACAGCTTTTATAACTGGCTGGAAAGGAAGTCAGAATAGAATTCTGGCCCAGGACTCCATACGGGTGTTCTTCCATTGGCCATTACTGAACTGTGTAACCACAGGCAAGCCACAAAAAGGGCTCCGTGCTACAGTCTCTCCAGCTATGAAGTAGGAACAATATTTCCTCTAACTACCTCACAGGATTGTTGTGAGGAAAACAGTAGCATGACTGCAAAAGTGCTCTGAACAGTAAAAATCTATTCAAATAAAAGGTAGGATGTATATGGGTGATAAAAACAGTTTTGAAGATAGAAAAGTTTCACTTTTAAAATCAGTAGCCAATCCTCATTCCTGCTATTTTAATATTAGGTGAAATATAGCAAACTAAATAACTTTTTGGCCAAGTTTACAACAAAATATATCTGTGTATACCCCTCATTTTTGTTATTTAATAAGCATGCTTGCATTTTAAAATAATACTCCTATATATCTTTATATACAAAAACAAAATTCTCTGAAAGTTAAATTGTTGTTCTGTAACATAAGCTTGAAACAATCTGCCCAGTGTAATAACCAACTTCCATCTTATCAAAAGATAAAGAAATAACTTACCATTGATAACCTGGAAGACGAGTGTTTGTAAGTGGCTGGTATTTATGGGTTATACCAGGGAAGTTTTAGTGACATCCAAGCATGCTGCTGAAACTGATGCATTTGAAAGAGCTGTAGAAATAATGCAAGACTTTGGTTTCATTAAAAAAAAAATCATGTTTTCAAATTATTTATGTAGAACCACAATTATGGAAAGCTCAGTAGTGTTACTAATATTTGTAAAATATATCATTAATGTAATGCGATATTTTTATATCCACTGGGAGAGGCAGTTGAGGAATCATAATTATACCTTAGTGCAACTGGGGAAAACGTTCTAAGCAGCCTAGGGGATAGTGAGGTATGAGGCTTCAGTGGGAAGAGCCGTGTTATATTACATTCCTAATGTAATCTTGCTGCCATGCTATGTTATCAATAGCTACTAAATAAAATAATAAAAACTACCACAGAAAACATATCTTCATTTGATGACATCTGAAAAAAGGTGATTGTTGCATCTGTATGGAATTAGCACCTGGTGTAATTTGGCCATACAAAAGCTTAACAAAGTCCACTTTTGCTAAACAAAATTGCTGTTTTGCAAATTACCTAAAAGCATTAAGTGTTGGTCTTATCGATTGTTTAAGTTGTCAAATACTAGATTTATGGATTTACCTCTGCTAGTTGTTAGTAATTAGGACTATTTACTGTGTATTTTCTACATTGGTATTTAGATGAATGATTGGGTTGAGACATTCAAGATGAGTAACATTTTAGCATTATTCTGGAATTACTGTTACATTTCTTAGTATCAAATCTTTTATTCTTAAATATCAGAACTAGTTGAAATACTATGTGGCTATTTTGTGACTTTGAAAGCAGAAAACACAAGCTAAAAATTTTGGAGAGCACTATCCAGTTCTAAATTTAATTAAGAATATGAGTTTTTTTGAAAGGCAACTGAAAAATATTTGACTATAAAGATAATAAAATCTTAAGTCCCCTAAAAGTCAATAAATTTTAAATCACTTTAATTTTAAAATGTATTGTCTTTATTTCAAAATTGACATCATAGCTTTCCCTTAAAGAAGCAGGTAGGAAGCGGTCTCCCTAATCCTTTTTGAGTCATGGATCCACTTTGAGATCTGGTTAAAACTATGGACTCTCCGCTCTCTGTTCGCACGTACATACCCTAAGTCTGATGGACCTCCCAGGGGCCTGGGGACCCTGTCAAATGGCTATAGTTACAGGTATTTTCAACAGGTATTTTCATCAGCTGTAGGTACTTTGCACAGCAGTCAGGAAAACTGTGTAACCTTAGAGATGCCCAAGGATAACTTAACGGGTTTTTCCACATTGACACCATGTGGCTAGTTACACATTTCAATTTAAGACAGATTTTGCAAAGCCAAAAAGTATGGTTCAAACTAATCTTACGTATCATACCTGATGCCAGTAAGCAGAGAACAGTTTTTAATTAAATACCCACAGTCCTGTGTGTATGTTTTTCCGGTGATCACGTCTGGTTCGTAAAGGAATACAAACAGCATGGTAGTGTTCAGAAGATTTATTAGGTGAACTAGCTAAGACATGACATTGACAAATACACTGAGCAGTCAAAAGAATATCCATTGCTACCTCATTAAGGTTTTTATATCTGTTTTGTCAGGTACAAATAGAACCCACCTCTGCTCAAAATAAACTTTCAGGGAGCTGCATGTTCTTCATTCTGATACATTAAAAAAATTTAAGCCTCCCTCTTCAGTCTTACTAATAACCCCAGAATACTAGTCCAAAAAGGCCTTACAACTTTTTTTCCCTCATATACAACTGATCTCTTTTGCTCCCAAAACAGTTCTGAGAAGCACTTTTTGTTACCCTAGGGATCAGCAGCAAGCTAGGCATGCTTTTGCCAGTCACACTTGAAAAGACTGAAGCCGCAGAGGCAAAAATAAATTAGGAATGAATTGTATGTGTTGGGGTGGGGAGAACAACAAGCCCTCTGAGAGAAATGATCTGTTACACATTCTTTTTTAAGACTTCCCTATGGAAATTCCAATCAATCCTGCCTTGTTAATCTTTGGCCACGTGAGTGCCTCCGGAGCCATCTTCCAAAGTAGCAGACTTGTGTAAGTTGCCCCATGCAAATAGGTGAGTAAGAAGCTTGTTTGCCTCCAACACTGCCTTGGAAACCAGACTTGAAACCATTTCAAAGCCCAACAGAAAAGCTTCATAAAGCAAAAGGAAGTGTTAGCTACTTTCCTAGAGAATAAGGTTGAGTCTTCTAAAGTTCTTTGCTCCTCGATGTCCAAGCTAACAAACACAATTTTAGCTGAACAAAGAGCTGACTTTAGGTAACCTGTTTACAATTACAGGACTATAGACTAGTGCATATTGCTTGAGACAGTCCACACTGTCTGTCCACCATATCTCACACAAAACTTGATAGAAACTGACAATGTTCACTGACAGTAATTGCTGTTACACTGAAAAGGCACATCAATGTTGTCATGCTCAGAGAACCACATTACACAGCACTAGACGAGGCAGTGATACATAGACATTTAGATGGGTTTTGGTTTGGTTTTTTGCCTGTGGAAGGGGGCGTGTCCTGACCACCTTATTATTTTTACCTGTTAAGACAACTGCATTCCTTCATCTTCTTTTAAAATTTGTTTTCATTGAGGTGAACAACCTTCAGAAGTCTAGAAAATAATAGTTTCAGACAACACGAAATTAATCCCTAGAAAACACTTGGATGACCTCCAACCAGGTCAAAGATACTAGTCTGACTTTTTCACATCACATCAGCTATTATCCTTTGAAATTTCTTTTCTGAAACTTGAACTAGATGTCAATATATCTTACCTTGCTAAATGATCTTGACAGTATAAGACAAATCTGCTTTCATTTTTCTCTCATCCATTTAGACAACCAAGTATGTATCTTAAAGGGAAAACGTCTATAATTAAATGTTTTGGGTGCTTTTCTCTGCTTTCAGAATATTTACTGTGTTTTCCTTATGGGCTTTAATGTTTGCTGTTAATCACATGACATGTTAACATATAATTTACAACCATCTGTTTCCAGGTAGGTAATCACATAGAAAACTAATACCAGCTAAGATGTACGGATAAATCCAAAAGATGACCGATTCCATTCTTGCCCTCTGCACTTGTGAGAACTAGCTTTTAACTCATACCAATAGTAACTACAAGTTAAATAACGTTCAGTTTCACTACATAATATATGCTGTCTTTCTTGAATTCTGTTTTGCAGACTTCTAGTTTCTCATTGTTGGAAGTATCTCGGAGATAATGTGTGCTTTACTTTCAAACACTCATTACCAATATTCAGAAAAAATATAAGATTTTTTTGCCCAAGTGTTTGTGAATGTAAGTTAAAAAATTATATTTGATTTGGATTCAAATATTTATAGATTTACACTATATTTCGTCAAAATATATTGTATAATATTTAATAAAATCAAATACATAAAATAAAGTTTTCAACACTATTTATACAAACCCCTAGAAAAGCTTCTTTTTCTTTATAAGGCTGTTGGCAATCGATCGTAACCATGGAAAAGAAAGAATAGCCTTTGGTTGTTTACTCTTTCATGGGGATGAATGGTATGACTAAGACAGTTCTGGGTGAGTCATTTTACTGGAAACACTTATACAATTAGATGCTCCTGATGACTTTGGAGGGTGTCAGTCACTTTCAGATTCTTCATCATCACCTATCGGGTACGATTGGATATTATTCTGAGTGTACATTTTTGTTTTAATGGGGCAGTTGTGATCCATGAGGATGGCCTAAAAGAGAGCAAAGTGCAGATATATTAACTTTGTTTTGTAGACGGCTTTAACCTGCTTTTAAAAATGACTAAGCTGAAGGCTAGATACAGCACACCCACTATTATCCAGTCATTTGGGACTGCAGCCAGGTACCAGCCTTGCGGGCGAGCGCTCCACACGGGAGAGGCAGCGGAGGCGTCTCTTCGGCGTCACCATACCTGCCGGTGGCGGGATGTTGATCGGCAGAAAACTGGTTGCTAAGCCGCGGGGATGTGCAGGGGAGGGCTAGGAAGAATGACACTCGGGATCTTGGGGGGCGGGGGGGGCCTGGCAGTCACCCATTCCAACTTCTGTCCAGACTTCACTGTGGCAATACCCTCACTGCGGACGTGCTCCCCTTACTGAGGTGAGCGCTCGTGCTAGACACGTTCTCGGGGCTGGACTAGCCTGTCCCCACTGTTTCTGTTCAGGGGTCTGAGAGCAGCCATCTTCACACACTGCCCTGACAGTATTTTAAGACCATCGCCACGGTCCCTGAGATTTTCTTAGACTAAACATCACAGGAACCTTGCCTTTTCACAAAGGGATTTCCCAAATCCCGGTTGGCCTCCTCTTGCTCAAATCTATGATTGAAAAATAAAAAAATACATTCCTCTTATAAAAATGTGCACCCTTATTAATGCACGTTGAACAAATGTGTGACCAGGAAAAGCAATGCTTTCTTTGGTCCCCAGTCACTAAAGTCTTAGTCACTACTGGAAGTTCCAGACCAAGCACCTAAGTCTAATGATGATGTTTATCCTGCCAGGACCACACCAGCATCTTCGGTGCAGTACCTCAGTGCCCACTGTCATACCCTCACAGCATCCCTGCGGCAGGCCGACCACCCTCTGGGCAAGACCACCAGCCTGGCCAAGGGCTGCGCAGCGAGGACACAGCAGACGTGAGCCGGGCAGCTGGGCCCAAAGTCGACTAGGACGGCCTCTCCCTGGTGCCCTCCGACGGAGAAGGCGGTGTTAGGACACTGGGTACAACTAAAGTGAATTATCTCAAGTACGTCCGGGAATTTCCCTCCACCTACCCCCACCCCCCAGTGGCTTTTGTGCAGTTTGAACCTAAATGGAAACGTTTATCTGGATTAAGTTTTATCTCACACGTTGGCGTACTGCATCCTATCTTGGTGCCCGCTAGCTGAGTTCTTGTACCAGACTTGATAAGCTTCCTGACTCGTCTCTGCACCAAGCCCATTTGCCATTCCCCAAAAGCTCTGAAATGATCTGCCTGTGTGACATGTTAAGATAAGGACTTCTTTGACCCTCCAATTAAGCTGCCAGCTCAAACTGTCAACTAAATTTAGCACCACCTTTTTATTACTCTTCTTGCCAAGCGAGCAAAGCCCTCAGTTTCTAAAAAGTAGCTGAGGGAAGAGACATTGCACCCTAAGACCGCCCTCCCCTCCCATTGTGGACAAGTCTTTTTTTTTTTTCCCAAAGATTTGGCCCCAAGAGCTCAGTGTCTAGTCTCCCTAGATGAGTGATCTTCAAAGAAATGTTCGAGAATCACCTGAGGAGGGATGCGGGACAGATTAAAAATGCTATCCCAGGGCCCTCCTCTCCTGGGACGGTGGTGTCCTAGGAGACCCGCAGCCTACTTAGGTGGCCATCAGTATAGCAGAGTCATTATGCAGATCTTTCTAGATCACACTGGGCCTACAGAAGAGTCACAGGGCCGATGACGGCTTCCTGGGAGCCAACCAGGTCTGCATGCCTCGCCCTGACGGCCCACCAGCACCTTAGTTACCTGACCGCACAGCAGAGGCAGGGTCCACAGGGTCGCGGGTGGAATGCTCTCTGGGGGTGAAGTGCTCAGGACAAGCTACACGGGAGGGATGGAGCTGAGTTGAGCCTTGAATGATGGGAAGGAGTCACACAGTGAGGGAGCTGGGAGTAAGTGCAGCCCGGGTCATTTACCACAGGGACACGGAGTAGGCAGTCTGGCCACCACGGAGATCTGAGGGGGAGGCCCAGCGAGACCCTAATGGGAAGTCCAGCAGGGGCCACACCGCAGCCTCGTGTCCCAGGCAAGAGGTCCAGTCACTTCCTGGGCCCACAAGCCGCAAGGCAGCCGAGGACAGGAGGGCGTCACTGCGCCTCATGCGAAAGTGCCCGCTGCCTCTTGGCTCAGCCGCCATGAGGCCTGACCGTGAGTATCTGCAGATTCTCTCGGACCCCTGGGGTCAAGCACTGGCACCGAACGAGGACTCCACTGGAGCTACCTTGCAAGGGGGGAATTTCAGTCAGACCATTTGGCATCACACAGGTTTAGGTGGTCAGGATTTTTCAATTCAGCCAAACCACATTTGTTGACGTAGCCTGTTCCACGTAGAAGAGTTTTTCTCCCTTAAAGTACCGTTTGATGGCTTTTAAACCCTAACAGACTGGCTGCTGAATCTCTTTTGAAGGATTTACTGTGCAATAATTTTTCTTTCAAATTACACATAATTCAGCAAGCGGGGGCAGCTAATATTCCAAAAGTGCCATGAAGAGGGGCAGGAACAGCGGCAGGTCAGGGGCACCGGGGAGGTGCACGGAGTGCCTGGGCCACTCCCTGCACCGCTGTGGGAAGGTAGGTGCAGCCGAAGAGGAAGTAAAATGGAGATTTTAAGTCAGAAGAAAGGCTATGGAGGCACGTGCTTGGCCCTGCCAGATGCCTGCTTTCACATCAGACACAGCAGTCAAAAGTGGTACGAACCCGTAGGACCAATGAATGTAAAAATCAACGCAAATAGGAAGCTGGGTACAGAAACAGAGCATTAAAGGGTAAACGCTCCTGGCTTTGAGGCAGAGACCAGACAGATCTAAAAAAGAAGTGACGGTGGTTTGCAGATCCAACCCGTGTGTGCTCTGCGAAGGACCAAGTTTTGTCAATTATAACACACAGAGCATACTCTGTCCCCTTAGCTTCGGATAGGCAATCCTTGCCCTACCCATGGCATCCAAAGACAGAGCAGCTGGAAAGACTCTACGGAACAGCAAAGAGCTCAGAGTCAACCAAAAATGCGGCAGGGCATACCTGAGGAGAGGTGAAGAGGTGAGCCTACTGCTGCAGAGAGAGACAGAGAGAGAGAGAGAGAGAGAGAGAGAGAG
>PVIJ01017470.1:0-29337 GCA_004024925.1 Scalopus aquaticus | reverse complement strand
TTTCATGTATCTGTTGGCCATCCGCTTTTCTTCTTTGGAGAAGTGCCTTTTGAGCTCTTCTGCCCATTTTTTGACTGGGTTGTTGGCTTTGTTTTTGTTGAGTTGTGTGAGTTCCTTGTAAATTTTTGTTATTAGTCCTTTATCAGATGTATTGTGTGCAAAAATCTTTTCCCAGTTGGTAGGGTGTCTGTTAGTTTTGTAAAAAACTAAATTTTTATATAACAAAAACACCATAAAATTGAAAAAAACCGGAAAATTAAAATTGTAACAAACTGGAAAAAAATATTTGCAACAATGACACTCAAAGGAGATTCTTAAAAATACGGGTTCTCACATATCAGGAAGACAAACACTCTAACAAAAAATCGTCAGCAGATATGAATGAGGCGCTTACTGAAGAAGAGATACCAGTAAGCAATAAACACATGGAAAAATATTTCACTGCACTAGCAAATGAGAAAATTCAAATTAAGACAATGAAATAACAGATTTTTGCCCATGAAATTGGCAGAGGATAAGAACTGAATGACGGAACCAATCTTGGCCAGAGAATGGGGAAATCGGCAGTTAACTACAGTGTTGGGGAGAATGCTGCTTGCCTTTCTGGAGGACAGCCTGGCAGAAGGATGTTCCAAAAGCCTTAAACCTCATACCTGCCTTTTAACTCAGCAATTCTGTTCAGAGGCTATGGCCTAAGAAAATAACTGCAGACATTCCTAAAGATGTATGTCATTACAGCATTGTGTTTAACTGAGGACAATTAGAAACAACCCAAGCCAACAATAAGAGATTGACTTAAAAAAATTATTAAGTTGGGGTACAGTGACATGGAAAATAGTGGACAATATCTATTAAATGAGAAGGGGCCCTCAAGCCAACAGTTTTGAGAATGTGACCCTATTTTTGTTCTGTCTCTCCATACTGTATCAGTATTTTGATCAGCAAATTGATTAGGGTTTGTCAAATCTGGGATTGAAGACTTAACAAGAAATTCTAAGCCCTAGAAATTCTAGACAACTTCCTATTTTCTCCTTTTCACAATCCTTTGCAGACAGCTTTATTCTAAAGATAAGGCATTTGGGATCCATTCTGGGTAACTAGAACCATTCTGAAGTTCTGCAAAAATTTATATAATTGAGTCTGTCAGAATTTACAAGGCTCCTTTACATCAAAATTGTACCCTGATCTGTATTCCCTACTTGACAAGATTTCCTTAAAGGTTATTCCACTTGTCTTAATTTTTCCCTATTAGAGGAAAAAGTTTCAAATGCCAAACATTTTGACACTGAATAAACTAAATAAAAATGACTCAGTTCTAACATCACGCTTTCATAAATATCTCCTATGTCGTTGTTAACATAGTACGGTACAAGCATCTGACAGTTTAAAAATAATCTTGCTGAGATTGTGTGCATATGCCTCAAAACTTTCTACTTTGTTATTTTCTCAATTTTCAGGGGTGACAGTCAGTTTTGTAGTCAAAAAGCAGCCATCTATTCGTTGAATTTTACAGCAAACCCACCTCAAAGGATATTTAAAATCGTTGACCAGATCAATCCATCTATTTTCTGCATTCACATTACAAACTGTAAGTATATGATGGCAATAAATGTGAAACTCTGAAAAATATTTTTTTTTTAAGATTTGTTTATTTATACATACAAGCTGGGGTACAGGTCAGAGGCACGGGGTGGCGAGAGGGTTCACCAGACAGAGTGGGGAGCAGAACAGGCAGATCAGAAATACACTGCTGAGGGGAGCAGCGGGCGAGGCAGGAGAGGTCTGCTGCGCCATGTGGGAATCTCCCCAGCTGGGCTTCGAACTCGCATCACGGGCTGCCAACAGCTCCACACCACAGCACTCAACCGCTGTGCCACCAGGGAGGCCCTGAAAAATATTTCTTTTAAAAGTTCCTTTGTGGAAAAATATTCCATTCAGTGAGAGTGAAAGTAAGAATTCTATGGTTTGGCTAAGTTAAATCTTGGAGCATTTCATAGGCAACAGCAAGTCACTTGGTCGACTTCTGGGGATGCACATTGTCTTTAAAACCGCTTGTGTAGGGCCTCCCTGGTGGAGCAGCGGTTAAGCGCTGCGCTGTGGAGCTGTCGGGCTGGGGAGAATCCCACATGGTGCGGCAGACCTCTCCTGCCTCGCCCGCTGCTCCCCTCAGCAGTGTATTTCTGATCTGCCTGTTCTGCTCCCCGCTCTGTCTCTGGTGAACCCTCTCGCTGCCCCACGCCTCTGGCCTGTACCCCAGCTTGTATGTATAAATAAATAAATCTTTAAAAAAAAAACCGCTTGTGTAGTTGTCTTTGGAAATCTCACACTCTGTTTCAAAGGTGGTCATGATGTGGACATGCATAGGAACTCAGATTTATTTAGGCATGTGTGGGTTTTTTTATTTCCTTCTGGTGTAATGGTAGAGAATCAGGTTAACTTTGGTTTCAATTTCCTTTTTTCTCTTTTATTTTTACTAAGAATATTTGCATGAAAACAGGATCTTTATTTTTATCTGAGCAAATCACTCGAATAGGTATCTACATCCAAAGTACAAAATGTTACCAAGCTCTCAAAGATTGGAGACGTGTTTATGGCTTTATTGCTCAGATTTCATCATCTTTTCAGAATGTCTTTACATTTGGGGTTTGCTCCCTTGCAGCTGAAACCTTAGATGAATGCTCTGTGATTCGTAGTCCAAATTAATGACCGCTCAGTCACTGTCGCAGTCTCTGCCAGGCCTCCTGCCAGCGCACATAGGAGCGTGGCCCTCCTCCTCCCTCCTCCATCACAGCTCGCTGTCCTCCCTGCCTTTGGAGAGGCCGTGTGACGGATCTTTCTTTCCACAGCCCTCTGGAGAGAGCTTCCCCTCAGGGTTCGTGCTACAGCCCCTCAGTCCATTGGCTGGAGAAAGACTGGAGTTGACTTCTGTGTGCCGTTTACCTGGGGGCTGTAGGAAGCTTCCTTTCTACACGGCTAGAGGCCACTGTTTATTTAATGTCATTAAATACTAATTGAATTTATACTGCTGTTTCTAAAATACATGTTAGATATGATAGACATTATATTTTATACTGATTTAAAATACTTTTTCTAAAAACAGATAAACCTGCATTATCCTTTATTAATCCAGAAGTGCCTGATGAAAACAGTTTTGATACACTGATGAAAGTATCGAATGGTTTTTCATCAAAGGCGGAAGCAGATGATTCTTTCACGAATAAACTGGACTCTCCAAATACTGCTAGATATGAGGTAGGTCGGGAATCTGATTCAGTCACTCATCCCATCCTCGCAGGCTTGTCCTTGTCAATTTTTCAGATTTCCAGCAAACCAGCTTCCCTAAGACATAGAATTCATACTACTGACAAAAAAACTTAACATTCGTGCCTGTAACTCAGAGATCATAAACCTTAAAACGGAGTAGCTGCATTCTAACATAAGGTTTAAAAGTTATTCTGTAGTAAGCTCGCATTTGTTTCTGCCAAATTATTTGCTCTTGAATTATTGGCTCAAGCTTAAAATTATTTGCAGCTTGGGCCTCCCCGGTGGCGCAGCGGTTAAGCGCTGCGCTGTGGAGCTGTCGGCAGCGGCGACGCGAGTTCGACTCCTGGCCAGGGAGAATCCCACATGGCTTGGCAGACCTCTCCTGCCTCGCTCGCTGCTCCCCTCAGCAGTGTACTTCTGATCTGCCTTTTCTGCTCCCCACTCTGTCTCTGGTGAACCCTCTCGCCGCCCCACACCTCTGGTCTGTACCCCAGCTTGTATGTATAAATAAATAAATCTTTAAAAAAAAAATTATTTGCAGCTTAAAAAGATGCAAGGCAAGCCCCTGGGAACATGGAGTGGCCTGGTTGCTTGCCTTTGGGGACGCGTGTGGCATCTTACATGTTTCATTAGTAAGCTTTTCAATGTGATCTCCATCAGCTTTGAATAAACTTCAAGTTTCTCACAAGCCTCTTTTAAAAAGAAGTATGAAAGCACAAGTACTGGGTTTAAAAGTTAGAACTCTCCGTAGGGATCCATAAGTAAACATGGAAACCTGGCTCTGGCACTCTTCACAGATTGGTGTATATTCCTGATCTTCAAAAGCAGCTGTAAAAATACAGTATCGCGAAAGGTCTGATTTTTTTTTTTTTTTGTCATCCACCTGGTCTGTGAACTTTCTTTTTTATTCAGTAGTAAATCCTCGGCATGTTCCCAGGTCAATATAAAGCTCCCATCTCCTGAGCATTTTCTATACCCCCAGCACTGTGCACACAGCCCTGGGGCCATGTCTCTTCCCACTTCGCTGGAGAGAAGACTTGGGCCCCTGTAGGAAAGTGCTTTGCCAGAGCCAGGAGTGGAGTTAGACTTCCAGAGAGTGCCGTGTCCCCTCTGTGGGCTTGGCATCATCTGTTTCTGACGTTCCGCTACTACAGAGGCTCGTTTCCGGTTTTTGCCATTATAAATAATCCACGATGGATGTCCTTACAGGGCCACAGACCTCTGTCTGATTAAATCCTTAGATGTTCCCACAAACGAGTTACCTTGGCCAAAATGAATGGAAATGTAAAACACTGATACCAGACTGGCCTCCAGAAAGATGGCAGGTGTTTACACTCCCAGCTCTAGTGAAGGCGAGAGCGTGTTTCCCTAGCCCCTTATGGCACTGAGGCATTTGGATAAACTTTTTAATAATAATAATAATAATAATAATAATAATAATAATAATAATAATAATAATAATAATTTTTAAAAAGCCATATGCCCAACAGCTGTAAATTTTCTTTTGAATAATGGGGAAAATTTCATGGGAAACTTTTGGGGAAAGAAGGTATATCAATGTTAGGATTTTAATACTATATCCATCATTTAAATAATATTGGGGAGCGGACAATACCTCTCTCACCACTACTCCCGGCGCCGGCAGAGGTAGGCATGTCTGTCAGTTTCTCATCTGCCAGTCCAGAGGAATCCCGTAATAGAGAAGGCTGCAAGTACAGCAGCCGGCATGCACACGCACACACACCCTTCAGAGAAGAGGGTGGGTGGCTAGCTGGCAGTCTGAGTGGGCAAGGACCACATCTTTATGTTTTTGTTCATGGCTGAGTTCCCGATGCCAGCACGTAGTACGTATCCAGCAAGTGTTGAGTGGACGCCTCCCTGATGCCTTAACAGCGGTTGCTTGTTCTGTTTACAGTACGGGGTGCGTCTGCAGACGTCAGATTCCTTTTTGAGATTTCCTTCTCCCCTAACATCATCTTTGTGCACTGATCAGAACCCTGCAGGTAAGAGAGTGGGCATTTTTCTTTCTCTTGTAAACAGTTTGTTCCGAGTTTAAATGATAGACATCACAGTAAACAGACTTCATCCCTAGAAGCAGCCTTAAAATGGCAAAGGGCCTCACAGGCTGTGTGGTTCAGTTTCACACCCGGCGCTGGAATCTTCTACCCCACTGTGTGCTTGAGTGCTGGCAGTGATGGGGAAATCACTGCTGGCAGCCAGGCGCCTCAGCTGGCGAACGCCTCCAGATGGAAGGTTCTTTCCCCTGGAGCTAGAGCTTGTCAGTGGCTAGCATCTCCCAGGCACTCGCTGCAGGCTGTGTTAGCACTGGCTTGTGTTTGTCCATCAGCTGTTCACCGTGGTCTCTAAGGGAGGGTTATCTCCACTTCTGAGGTGAGGAAGCAGAGAAACATTGTGTTTCTTGGTCAGGCACAGTCAGGCCGGTCAGGGGCCGGGATGCAGCCTCTCTAGCGGCCTCCCCTGAGTCCTGCTTCTCCTCTCAGGCATCACTGAGTCCGGGGAGGCGCCTTCTTGGCCGTGGAAGCCATGGCTCTTCAAGCCTTAAATGCGCCTCCTCTGAAGATACTAGCCAAGTGACGATGATAGCACATGGCTTAATGACGCCTCATTGGATAGGTGACCGAAAACATATTCTTTTTTTTTTTTTTATATACATACAAGCTGGGGAACAGGCCAGAGGTGTGGGGCGGCGAGAGGGTTCACCAGAGACAGAGCGGGTAGCAGAACAGGCAGATCAGAAATACACTGCTGAGGGGAGCAGCGGGCGAGGCAGGAGAGGTCTGCCGCGCCCTGTGGGATTCTCCCTGGCCAGGCGTCGAACTCGCGTCGCCGCTGCCGACAGCTCCACAGCGCAGCGCTTAACCGCTGCGCCACCAGGGAGGCCCCGAAAACATATTCTGATGAGAAGACACTTAACCTGGAACTTAACACAGATCCCCAATAGGAACTGTGGCATTGAGACCAAACCGAGACGCCGATCCCACCTACTGGATTGGCAAAGCTTAGGAAATGTGAGGCTGTGGGGAGGTAGGCCCTCATTTACATCGCCGGTGGGGCTATAAATTGGTAGTCTCTGTGATGCGCCACTCAGCAGTCTGTCAGAATTACAGATGAATGTCTTTTTTAGACTTTAATACTGATTTTTGAGGTAGCACTGGCTTACAGCACTTCAAAGGTTCTAGGTAATACTTCTTCAAATATAAGTTACCACCCCACGCCTACCACCGAAGCACCCATAATCCTCCACCACAGTGCACTAGGTCCCTTCCCCCTTTGCTGCACCACCCTCCTCCTCCTCTGGGAACCTCAGTTCTGCAGTCAGGTTTTTGGGGGTTGGCTTTTGCTTAATTTTGTCTGTTCCTTTACATTATGCATATGAGTGCAATCACCCAGTATTTGGCTTTCTCCTTCTGGTTTATTTGGCTTGACATAAGTCCCCGAAGGTCTACTCATATAGTTGAGATTTCATCTTTTTTGTGTAGCTGAGTGGTATCCCACTGTGTGTGCACATCACACCTTTATCTGCTCGTCCTGATCGTCTGCATTGGAGACTTACATTGTTTCCATGGCTTGGTTACTCAGCAAACATAGGGATGTTCCTGTTTTCTTCAGAGTGGAATTGCTGATCATGTGGTAGTTATATTTTCAATATTTTGAGAAACCTCATGTTTTCCATGGGCCTAGACCAGTTTACTGTCCCGCCGACAGTGAACGTAAGGGTTTCTTTTTTTCCACTCTGCCAACACTTAGTGTTTCTGGTCTTTTTAATATGCCCATTCTCTCTAGTGTGAGGTGGTATCTTGTGGTTTTGATTTGCATCTCTCTGATGATTAGTGAAGATGAACATTTTTTCAGTTGCCTGTTTGTCTTGGCTATTTGTCTTCTTTGGAAAAGTATCCATTTAGATTTTCTGCCCATTCTTTTGATTGGGCTACTTGTTTTCTTGTTGAATTGGAGCGTGTATATTAGCCCCTTATTAGATGTATGATGTGCCAATTTTTTTCTCCTGCTCAGTAGGGCGTCCTTTCATTTTAATGAGAATTTCTTTTGCTCTGAAGAAGCTTTTCAGTTTGATGTAGTCCCACTTACTTTTTTTGCTTTTCTCCCCCTTGCCATTGTAATTGAGTCCCCAGTGACTTCACTGAAGCCAAAGTCTTGCCAGTGTCACGCTTGGGTCCTTTGCTGTAGATGTCCGTTGAATATGGACCTTTTGACCCAGCTCTTTTAATTCTAGGAGTTGGCCCTGTAGAAATTCTGGCCCACATGCAAAATATTAGATCACAGCATTGTGATAGCAAAGCAAGAGACCACTGAAGTGTCCATTAATGGGGAACTGGTTGAATAAACTTCGGCATGTCTATAACAGAATACTTATTATCCCCAAGAAAAGGAAGAGGAAACTCTTTATGCCCTGAGGTCTAAGATACATTGTTCGTGAAACAAAATGAAAGGCATTTGTGTGTAGAAGGGAAAGAAATACTAAAAATATATATGCACAAGTTTTTATTTGCATAAAATATTTCCACAAAGATACAAAAAAAAGTCATGCTGATTGTCTCTGGGGAAAGGAACCAGTGGTTGCTGGGGGCGGCGGGGTGGGCGGCTAGAGTTGAGGGAAGACTTCCCTTAATACCTTTTGTGCTTTGGGGTCTGAATTTTGTGACTATATTACCTACTAGAAAAGCAGTCTTTAAAACCTATTTTAAGTATGCTTTGTATCTGTGTCATAACTTATTTTACAATTTTACCTAGATTACAGTTTTTTAGTTACCACTGAACAGTTGAAAATTTTCTTCTCTTTGTTATTGTTTCTTTGGGGGAACATTACGCTTTCCAGCATTTCTGGTGAACCAGGCTGTTAAGTGCACCAGAAGGATACATTTGGAGCAGTGTGAAGAAATCGAAGCCCTGAGCATGGCTTATTACAGCAGCCCTAAAATTTTGAGGGTAAGAATTATTTTGAAGTGAAACTGATTCGTTAGGTGTATTTTCTATTCTTTGTACCCTTTTAAAATATGACAACTAAGAATAATTTCACTACATGATTGACACTCAAATTTAAATTTCTCTTTTCCAGTTCTTTAGCATACTAATACTGAAGTTATTGAGCTGATCACTTAAAAATAATTTTTATTTTTATAGGGTTAGCTCATGTTTTGCTTTTGTTCGTTCTGATGGTAACTGATAATGTCTGTCTCCTGAATAAAAGAAAATCTTTAATAACCAAAATCTTTAGAAATTATAAAGACACCTTAATGTCTTTATAGAAACAATCGTACTGGCACCAAAAAGGTATTTCTCTGAGGACCAGACCAGAAAAGAAGAGAAAATTCATCCTCTGGTTGGTACATGAAATAGGCAGCTAGGAAAGGACAGGAGATAGAGTTGCTGGAGAAGGGAGAGGGGGTCTTGGAGGTGACGAAGCCCCTGTCTCTGACTGCAGCGATGAAGCCTGAGCAGAATAAACGAGCGACGTCCGCTGGCCACTTGGCGGAAGACATGGAGGGTCGCGTGGAGGCTTTTCAGTGACTAAAAACCATGTGATTATTGGAACAGGCCCCCCCCACACCTGATTTTGTGGGTGTGGGGTGGAGGGAGGGAAATGGTCCCCAGCACCAATATTTATCTGGGCTTCAGTTTTCAGAATCAAGTTGAACCTTTTTTTCCTCCCCCCTCCCTCTCCCTGTCTTCTGCCAAGTCACCCCCTAGACCGAGCATTGCCCCGGGACGCTGGCTTCTCCACTCGTCCTGGAAGTAGTTCCTCTGAAGGGCAGGCGCAGTTCCCTTTCGGCACAGGCCTCCCCACACATGTTCACCCCCTCTCCTGAGCCCCCAGTGGTGATTGTTGGTGACTGGGGGAGGGGAATGGGAATTAGAAAGAGGTGAGACCCTCAAAAAGAGAGAGCTCCGGCTGTGCTGGGGAGGCAGGAGCTTGTCATTGAGGGGGCTTGGGCTGGAGGCTGGAAGACAGTTAGGAGGCTGCAGACATCACCTGGGCAAGCGAGGTCTTACTTCCGGTGGGCGCAGGCGCAAGGAGAGTGACCAGGAGGGCAGGAGTCAGGTCTTGCCCACGGCACTGTGTTATCGATGTGGGAAGCACAGAGGGGCTGGTCTCTCGTGCTTCCAGTCTGAAGGAAGTGAACCTACTTCTGATTGTGCCGCAGGTACAAAGAGAGGTAGATGGCATATCTTGATTAAGGAAATTCTGTTTTCTCTTTGTGAAACCTGTCATAAGATGAATATTTCCTTTAACCCAAGTTCTGGAAAAAAGCAATAAAAATGCTGCTTCTTGCTGTACTTAAAAAAGGTTTTTTTTTGTTTTTTTTTTTTGGTCTAGGTGCCTAATTCAACAGCAGAGGTAAGAGTATTTCTTAATGAAAGTAAGCTAGTTTATAAAACACTTATTTCCACGCCCTTTGAAGTGAACACACTTAGGACTGGGAGTGTACCTTTCTGCCAATAACAAAAACATGCCAAAAAGCAGAAATGAAATAGGGACACCTTCACAGAGGAGTCTTTTGTAATCACACTTCAGATTTTCCACTTCCCTCCGTTTGGGTAGTCACATGTTCTCATGTTTAAGTCCATAGCTGTGTGACTGGCCGGTGTGTGTCGCTTCTGTGCTTCCCCAGTGTCCCTGACACCTGGTCTCCTGTCAGGGATGCTGGCCCTGGCCGAGGGGCTCTGTCCGGCAGTGGCAGGAGCCAGGGTCCCTTGGTGGAGCAGAGAAGGAATGTGGATCTAGCCCCTCCTTCTGGGGGCTATGCCCTGTGCCTGCTGTGAGCACAGTCCTGAAGTGATGGCCTGATTGGGTCTCCCAAAGCCTGTGCGCTCGGCCTGCTTTGCTTCAGACTCAGCGTTCCGTTCTCTGCTTGTGCGACGTACTCCCCAGCTGTCGAGCGGGTGGCCTTGGGGTGATTGGTGTTGCCCTTCGGCCACTCTGTCACGTGATGGCTCGTCTTCGCTTCCAAACCTCGTCATGCTCTTCTGTGAGTGGTGGGACTTGTAAGGACAGCGGTAGGTCTTGGGAGCAGACACATAAGAACTTATGTATAAAATGACAGCTTAAGTGCTTCATGATCTTGAATGAGGAGCAGCTTGGTACGTGACCAAGGGCAAAGTTCAAACCGACAGAAACAAGTTGGTTCCTTCCTGAACAGTGGTTTCTAAGAGCTGACACTTGGAGCACATGCTTTGTGGGATGGTCTGAAGAGGACTTGTTCCCTAAAGGTTCGAGCCATTTCAAGAACTGCCTATGCTTTTGTCACTGCTGGCGGGACCGCAAATGAAAAATGTTCTCGAATAGCATTGGGTTAACCAGGGCTGCTTGATTCTGCTTAAAAGCTTTGTCTGTATCTAATTTCTCCTACCCATGATGTCACCACGGGGTGTGTGTGTGTGTGTGTGTGTGTGTGTGTGTGTGTGTGTGTGTGTGTGTGTGTGTGTGTGTGAGACAGAGAAGTCCCACGCTACCCATGATGTCACCACCTGGTGTGTGTGTGTGTGTGTGTGTGTGTGTGTGTGTGTGTGTGTGAGAGAGAGACAGAGAAGTCCCACGCTATAAGATGCTCTCTCTCAAGTATGCAACTCCCTCGAGTTAAGTAGATTCACAAAGTTGGGCAACCATCACCGTTAACTAATTCCAAACATTTTCATCACCCCAGAAGCAAGCTCCACTCTTCATCTCCCCCAGCGCGCTCCCTCGGCCCCTGGCAGCCACTAAGCCGCTCTCGGTCGCGATGGATTTCCCAGTCCTGACATTTCCTCTCCACACAGCTGTGTGTGTGTGTGTGTGTGTGTGTGTGTGTGTGTGTGTGTGTGTGTGTGTGTTCTTCATTAGCATGCTTTCAGATCTCATGCATGTGGAGCATCGGTCATACTTTGTTCTCTCCTATAGATGAAGAGTAATGTTTCTGGCTGGCTAGACTGCATTTTATCCGTTCCTCAGTTGATGGCTATTGGGTTTTCAGTTTTTGGTTAGGAATCCTGCCCTGTACACATTTTTGTGTGAACCTGTTTTTAGAGGTAACCGCTTTCAGAGTTTTGCTTACGTATTTCTCAGGAATTTTCCGTATGAATGTACGTATGGATTTACATAGCAACTCTATTTTTGCAAACGTATAGCATTCTACAGCATGCTTTTCCCCACTGGCAGTATATCGGTGGAGGTTTCAAGTTTTTTGTTTTTTTAACCCTTTCACTTCTGCTGTAGCCTTCAGTGACCCTGTCCTCTCTGCTCTGCAGGTCCCTATCACTGTGCAGCTGGTTGTCGTTCAGTCTCTAAATAAAACGCTCACCCGACTGCAGGACCCTGGGGTGCTGCACCAGGCTCTTGTGGAGGCCGGGGATGGTAAAATCTGCACGAATGTGGTTCTTGAGGTAAGTCTCCGTCTGGCTTGGAAAGCTCCAGGCTCTTTATGGCAGATTCAAGCTACATGGCCTGAGAGGGTAGCTGGGCGCCCCAAAGAGGGCTCTGGCCCATTCTGTGGCGTTGCCTTTCTGGGCCTGGCCTCTCACTTGCCTTTATGCTGTCTTATCAGAGGACACTTCTGTGTCTCAGAAATCATCACGTGTGATTTTTCTCCACAAACCTAGCGACTTATAAAAAAAGTCAACATTTGTGGTTGCTGTTGTTTTAGCTTGTTTAGTGCCAGGGTGACTCCACTCTCAGACTCCACTCCGGTTTGCACCCATGTAGTCAGGTACAGAGCCTAAGTGACGTCCGTCAGCTGGCTTGATGCTGGGCGGCGCCTCCCATAACCCCACTGGACAGAGGCGAAAAGCTTCAGCAAGTGGGAGAATCGGAATGGCCTGCCTCCTGTGGGCATCCTGCGTTTTTTAATACAGACGTGATGAGCACAGGTGTATGTGGAGCCTCACTTTGTTTTCAGGTGAAATACAGCCTCACATACACAGGTGCAGGGGAAGTGGCGGCCGCCGGCCTCGCGCTCCTCCTGGGGACAGTGAGCAGTGCGGCGCTTCCGCTTCAGCAGAAGTTTGAGATTCACTTTTTTCAGGTAAGTTTGCTCAATTGTGTCCAGGTAGTTAATGACCAAAAATAACACTAATGTCTCAGCAAAAAAACCCCAAAAGCCCTCAATTTAGAAGTGTTACATGTAAAGCTGTAATTGAGCAGAGGGCTTGCCTGGAGCACATGGAGCTCAGCGGGGAATCGAGCAGAGTCCTTGTGTCTTTTCCCGCTTGGGGAGAGGATCCTTTCCGCGTGAGCTTGTTCTTTTACAGTAGGATGTACTCCTACACACAGCGGGCGTATTTATAGCTCTGAGTAGGGGGAGAAGTTCTTTTATTGGTCGGTGATCCCGGGTTTTATTGTGAAAAGCATTTCGGTTCTCCTGGCCATTTCTTTGCGGACATGAGAATGATGGGGGGACATCTCCACATTGTCTTTCAGCACAACACAACGCCAGCGCCTCTCAGCGGGAACCCTGGCTATGTGGTGGGACTCCCCTTAGCAGCTGGATTTCAGCCTCTCAAGGGATATCCTTTCTGGTTCTGTAGCGAAGCTGACTTCCCTGTCGGGGCGTGTGGGCCACGCTCTCTTTACTGCTGAGGCTTCCCTGGGCTGTGAGGGGCTGGAGAGAGCAGTCTGAGCCGGAGCTTCCTCTGCGTGGATCGGGGGGGGGGGGGGGGGGGGGGGGGGGGGGGGGCTGACGGCCTAGCAGGTGGGGCTGCGTGGAGACTGGCAGTTGGGGGTGAAAGAACATGGCCTGGGAAATGTCAGTGTTTTAAAATGAAAGTTGAAGATGGAAAAGTTGACATGACACTAGATATATTTAACTTCACACTTAGAAACTCCGAAACAAAGTGACTGGTTTTGAAAACTGGAAGGGCTAGTGTGGAGGATTTTTCTTCTGCGGAGCAAGGAAAATAATTATAACTGTGTTTTCGTCCTCTCCTGGGAAATAACTGCCAAAATCCCAGAGGCCCAGAGGAAGGGATCCTGGGATCTCACTCCGGTCTCGTGTCATGCATGTGACACTGTCCCCTGAGAATCAGGCTGCCTTAGCGCCAGGGGCTTGTCCCTTAACTTCCCACGAACGTCGGGGATTATTCAGACCACGAATAGGTACGGACAACTTACTATTCTTCGTAGCACAGCTGAGCAAGACTGCTTGGCAGTAGAGGGGATCCGGACCCCAGTATTATTTGGCTACAATATGCAGTCTGGCTGTAAACTGAGGTAAGAGTAACCTATTTCTGTTGGGACTTGTTTGTTCCAATCAGAAAGCAAAGCACCCCTCCCCTCCTCGGACTCTCTACCCCCAACCTCTGCATCAGCCAAGGGGTGCTATGAAAACCACAGGCAGCTGCTTCTCTTACTAGCGGAAAGTAGCAGTACTAACAATACCTTATCATGGCTCTTCTTGTTTTCTAATTTTCATTCTCATTAACAGTGCGCCATGTGTCATGACCCAAAGGCACACAACAACAACCGTCTTTTTTATCAAATACAGCAGAGTGGAAATCTCAAGGCTTTGCATCTTGTTCTTAAGAGGCCACAGCACTTGAGTTCCCAGAAAGAATATTTCTCCTGAAATTCTTTCCTATATTTCTGAGTTTTCACACACACAGCACAGCAGACCAGTGAGAGGAAACCTAAAAGTGATGTTTTCAGCGGATCTTTATATTATCAGACGTGGCTGGCACGTGAAATGTCAGCAGCTTTGCATGACTTGGGATAGAGACGGCCAGTCCTGCCCTCGCTTCCCCACCCCGGCGCAGTCGCTTTCACCTCTTGCAGCTGATTGTTTGGAAATTTACCCCCAAAGCTTGAAATAACCAACATACACTTCTACTGCTTGATTTTTTGCTTTTATGACTTATTTATTGACTTCCCCCTGTGGAAGGTACAGCTCCTCAGGGCGGTCGTGTCATTCTGGTGCTGAGACATGACTCGCTGTTGACGCGATTCTGACCATCATTCTCAAAGGGGGTTCCATGGAACACAGGGCCCAGGATGTCGGCGGGGCTGGGTCCCTGCTCTAGTATGTTTGGGAAACAAACAAACCTGATGCTTTGCTGTAGGGCTTCTCCGGGGGCCCGCGTGCTCCGGGAGGCAGGGCTGGCGCCTGACCTTTGGTCCAGAGCCTCTTGATGGAACAGTTTGGGAAATGCTGTTCTGAATTCACCTCCTCAGACAACCAAAATTTCACAAAGGTAGACATGTTTTTGGCTTCTTCTCGATGCCCTTTTTGGAAAGCGAGGAAGAAGAAAGCAGAGCGAGCCCGGGTGGTTGGGCTGGTAAAAGCCACTGGTCTGAACAGTGGCTTCAGCTGAGTGACCTCTTTCCGTCCCGAAGGCTGACGCGGGCCGTCACGTGCCGCCTGGTGGAACAGAAGATGAGGAGCCTGCTGGGGGGCCAGCGCTTCCCAGATTATGTGGCCCCTTTTGGGAATTCCCGGGCCCAGGATGTGCTGGACTGGGTGCCTGTCCACTTCGTCACCCAGGCGTCCAGCGTGAAGGTGCGTGGAAGAAGCCGCTGGCCTCTCTGCTCCCGGGGCGCGCCCTCCCGGTGGGGACAGGAGGCGGTGGCTGAGGGGCGGCGCCCAGCTTCGCTCTCAGCGGGCCGGGCCCTGACTGCTGGCTTTGCCTCTCACTAGCGCGCTCAGCCTTTGGCTGGCGATTCCACGGGTTTGTATCGTCCCTCAGCCGCGAAACCAGGGGGGCTGGAAGTCAGTCCTGATGTCGCGGGGCTCTGAGAGCTCAGGGGGCTGACCCTTGTGCCTCGTGGTCACTCCGTCAGGGGTGACCGCCGTCACTCTCACTGCCGGTGAGACGCCAGGCCTCTCGACGGCCGTGATCTGACGGACGAGCATGAGGACTGTCTCCAGAAGACTGAGGCGTCCCCACGCCCCCACAGCCACCCGCCCTGCCCCCAGTGTGCGGCCCACACTTGAGAGCTTTCAATTCTGAAGTTCCCAAGAGTTGAATGAAGTTGACATCCTACAAATAGGTTCCTGATCCCATGTGATTCTTCTGCCCACCTTCTTCTTTTGTCTCAGCAGTCAGCGTGTGGGCCAGCCCCCTTGCTGGAGCGTGCTCTCCATCTTATCCTTTAATTGCCCGGCTTTTTCTTGTCACGTTCTTCAGGCCTCTCATTATGTGCTTAGCATATTTATAGCCGGGGATAATGGGGTGAGGACTAGCTCACTAGCTGTGATCCCGCCCTCCCGGCAGAGAACGGTGATTGCTCAGCCCCTGCTGTTCAGTAGCTAAGAGGCGGCTCAGCTCTGATGCCTCAGTGAACCAGGCAGGTGCTTCTGGCTTCTCGGACATGGGTTAAGACATCGTGTTATCACTTTCCCCTCAGAAAGGATAACACAGGCCGGGAGGAGAGGGGGCGATGTGGACATGAGCGTCGCCAGCCTCGGTGCCGGTCCAGGGAACTCAGAGAGCCTGGGGGTGGGTTCTGAACCCACATTCCAGGAAACCCAAGGAGAAGTCGGCCTTGAGAGCATCTGCCAAGCTCAGGTCACACCAGCCACGCGTTGCGCCTTCTCCTGATATCTGGAGTCTCAAGGATTTTTCAGCCTGTAATTTTCTCATCAGGGCTTCCATCAGTGCCATTTGGCAGGCATCAAATTTAGCAGGGCCGCTAGCTTTTCAGGACCCAAAGAGCTGTACTGTGCATGTTTGTTACTGTGGGGAAACTTCAAACACCACAAAAGTAGAACAAGCCCATCGCCCTGTCGTGCAGCAGCTCCAGCAGTAGCACGTTCGCCACGTGAGACGCTAAAAAACTCCCCACTGCGGTTACCCAAGAGACTGAGTGTCCCCTTGCCCTTTTTGCCCTCGGGGCTGACCAAACCAAGGTCCTGGGCAGGCTCGGACTCATCTCCCACAGCACCACCCACGCCAGAGCGCTCTGCTCTGCAGAGTTTGTGTCTTTGAGAACTCACGCACTCTCCACCCCATGCAACAGCTCCACTGCCACTGACACGTAGTGAAAAGAGCGCGCTTACATTTTCCCAGTGCGTTTTCACAACTACATAGTCAGGTTTAATTTCTGTCTGTCCATACCATCTTCTCTCTCTCTACCCTCGTCCAGCGCCAGTTCCCCTCCTGAAGCAGCTGGAGCTGGACGTAAACAGCTGGGTGTGCAAGCTCACGCCGACCCCTTAGAAACGGGAGCAGATGGAAAATGAGGCTTTAGGTGTTAAAATATTTTTGGAGCCTTGAGTACTTGAAACTATGTGCTTTGTCTAAGCTGTTTTTATCCACACTTCTAGAGTCTATTCATTCTTTCGTTCGGAACATTTTGTAATAGGTGAAGCATTTTATAATTAAAACTCTGAACTGCAGATTAAGTTTGACTTGCGATTGTGTTATTTTCAAATTGACTAAATGCATTTCGCTTCACAGGGTTACTGCCAGCTCCCGGTGGCTTTGGTCCTAGAGGTGAAGTGGACTAAATACGGGTCCTTACTGAACCCACAGGCCAAGATCGTGAACGTGACTGCGAACCTGATTTCATCCTCACTGCCTGAGGTAAGGTCTAACTGGTTTAAGGAATAGGCTGAGATACAAGTCCAGATAAAACTCAGGTGTGATAGGTAAAATTTGTTATTTTGCAAAAGAGAATTAAAATATAAACAGTCTGGATTCTTTCAGGAAGTTAGCAGTCATTCTATTTAGAGGAAGAAATCTCCCGACAATGGTTTTCGTCACGAGCATTCTCGTTTAGATGTGATCTTTAAAATTCCTGGGAAAATTGAGTTGTGACTGATACGGATGCATTAGGGCAACCCGGGTAAAAACCGTCTCTCACGCGAGTTAATGGCCCAGGAGCCGACGAGCCTCACAGGGCGACAGCCGACCTGGCTTCGGCGACACCAGGTGAGGCCTGTGCCACTGACCTTATTTCAGACCGATGCAGGGAAGGAGAGGACGGTTCTTATCTCCACGGCGGTCACTTTCACGGACGTGTCTGCGGCCGCGGAGCCTGGCTTCAGAGCGCGGCCGGCCATCAACGCCAGGCTGCCCTTTCATTTCTTCTTCCCGTTTGTTTGACGTAAGTCCCTGGCGCCACGTCTCTGGAAGGGAGTGCGAGTGTCGCCCTAGGGCCCCTGGGGACATCACGCGAAGAGGGAGCCCCCAGACAGCACACCTCCCCTTTCCACTCCCCTTTTTCCTTTGAGAAATGTTACTCTACTTGGTTTGACTTAGAAGGGGCAGCATCGGGTCCTGGTCACCCAGCACCCCCGATGCCTGGGCCCTAAGTGGTGTCACACTTTGGGAAAAGGCAGGAAAGGGACAGACCTTGAGGTGAATCTGGTCTACTCGTTCCCTGCTTTAATGCAAGTTATTAAAAAAATAATGTCTGTAGTTCAGGTTTTCTTTTCAGGATTTTCTGAAATGAGTACAAAAATAGCAAGATATCACATACAATCGCATGGGTACAGGCCCTCACGAGGGGCGCTTCCCCCAGTGTCATGTTAATTATAGTGGGTCCCGCTCTAATTGCCAATTTTGTGCCAGGCGCTGGAGCTCACTCTCCAACTGGTGGGCCGGGCTGGGATGCCACAGAGCAGCTGAAGCGGGAAAGAATATAGTGGGAGGGCCCGAGGGAAGTAGAGTTTATTTTATACATTAATTGTACAGTAATTCAGAAAAATGCTGTCAGGTGGCAGAGCTCGGTGGAGCCAGCGAGGCTGGGTGAGGCAGAGGAGGGGCCTAGGAACCGAGAACAACCTCCCTGGGGGTAACTGTGGCAAGAGGAGCTGTTTAGGACAGTTCTGCAATATAAAAGACTTTTCCAGAATGGGCCGGCAGCTAAGGTAACCTTTTTCTTGTGTGTTTCAGGAGTTCACTGGCCCCTCAACAGACACACGAAATTCGAAATTCGCAGATCACGGATGAGATGACATTTTATATACAGCTCCTAACTGCCCAACTCTCCTGTTCATCTTCAAGCGGGAGTAAGCGGTTCACACGAGAAGACAGAGTTTATGATACATTTGTTACACAGCGCCGAATGGGGCTGGGCGGAACAAGCTCTCTGGCCCCGGTGCAGGCCGGGAGGGAGGCAGAGGCGGAGCTGGTCCTCTCCCCAGCAGCGCAGGAGGCCCGGTGTCACGCTGCCACAGGCACGAGTCTCTGCAGCTGTGTCTAATTCACCTCAGCCAGAAGTCCGTGCTGTCTCAACAGCTTGTTCAGTCTCTCAATTTCTTGTTCCTGTGATGACAAAAGCAGACATATGTCTGAATTTACCTCGTGAGCCTCGGCGGGGACACGATGATCATTCAGGGAGCCCTAGGGACACAGCTGAGGGAGACTCTTCAGTCAGCGGGGCCCAGGGCTGAGGGGAGAGGCCGTGGTGTGGTTGGGGTGCCCAAGCCGACTCCGGAAGGACAGCGGAGGCCCAAGGACGAGGGCAGCGCTGCGGCCTGAGAGCAGGACTGGGCCAAGCGGGGCCTGAGGGGCCCGTGTCCCCAGCACTGTCTCTTACCTTCTCAGTGCAGCTGAACTCCAGGTGCTGGATCTTGGCGGCCAGTTGCATGTTTATCTGTTTTAACCTCAACAGTTGCCGTTCTGAACGTGTCTTAACAGAGATAATTATCCCTGAAAAATAATTGAGGGTCCCAGTTACGCTGGTTTCTAATTAAATCACTTGGAAAAAAAAATCTCTTTATATCCTTCCTAAGTTGGAAGAGCGATGCCAGACAAGACAGAGGTCACTGCTTAGAGGCGTCAGTGCTAGGAGGGTCAGATTTTCCGCTCCGGGTGACTCAGTACTCAGCTGTGAGATGTTTCTCTCTGCCTGGTATGGGCTGGGAAATCCTTAAAAATAACCACGGGCCAGATGCGCGGTAAGCTCCTTAACACAGCTTGTTCCAGAGGAATTGCTCTCAGTAGACGCAGACACAGAAGGCCACGGGAGTGCTGGGCCAGAAGAGCTCAGGCGAGAGGTTGAGACGGTTGCTGCCCCCGCCGCCCCCGCAGCCGTGACCAGTTTAGTGGCCAGGTGCTAACCGGCCATCAGCCTTGGCGTCACGGCTCCGGAAGGCCCACACCGAGGAGACAGTGCCTCAAAAGATGATGGGGCTGCTCCGGCCCTTCCCCAGGAAGAGACCCTGTCTGGACCCGGTGCCCACCCCTGGTCACTACTCAGCCTTCATGTGCTGCTGGAGTTGACAGAGGAACTGCACTTTACCCCGAGTATGGGGAGGCTGCGTTTCCCCAAATGTCCTCCAGAACCACCGACCTTTGTTGCCTCTGTGAAAGCCAGTCTCACTGTGAGACAGGAGTAATGGGGCGTTGATGAGGCAGTCGTGGCTCGCCTGCCTCCACTGCGCATAACCTCTGCACAGAGTAGTTTGCTGTTCTGTTAATGAAGCAATTAGCAGAAGCTTCTTCAACAGTGACTGCAGAGAATGTTCTTAATGGGATTTATTCGAATCACCATCTCTGACCTGGCCCTGAGACCCCACAGGCCCTTGTCCTAGCAGACGTGGCCCTCCCCTGCCAGGGCACATGGCGGGGCACCGGGAGAGGCTGGGCTGGGCCTCAGGATGGCCAGCGCCTGGCCGCAAGCTCCTCCCACGACGGCCCACACCACCTGTGGTTCTGGGCCCCAGTCTAGGGCGTCCCGGACCACTTGGGAGCGCTTTGGAAGATGCCACCAGACAGAAACAGCTCTGAAGGTGACTGACGCAGCGGCCCAGACAGACACGCGCACCTCCGACAAGCTCGCTGGCAGTGGACAGCGAGCGGGGCGGCAGCCCTGACATGGCCTGCACAGAGGCTCCTGCACGGCAGGGCGTGTGCGAGGAACAAGTTTTTGCCCAGAGTGTGGGGAGGCCGTGTTTTCCCCAAATGTGCTCCAGAGCCCCCGTCCACAGCGCAGCACAATGACAGGTGTTATTTCCCCAAAGGGACGTCAAATAGTCAGTTTGGAAACACTCTTGAAGTTCTTGGAGCCTTCAGCACACTAAGGTGCACGTGACCTTCTCCAAGGGCAGGACGAGTGTCCGGCGTTTCTCAGCCTGTCTGCACCCCTGCTGGACGGTGCCCCTCCCGAGGGGCCGGGGCTTGGGAGCACACTTTGGGAAACATAAGACGAGAAGCAAAGGCAGCCTGGGGCCAAGCTGGGAGGGACTAATCAGGGGTCAGTCAACCCTCTCCACGAGTCTCCTAATAATCACAAAAATGTGGCCGCAAGGAGAACCTAAGTCCTTGCCGAGCACACGTCTCTCTAGACTGGTAGCCACACAGGCGGTGGGTCAGACCACTGTTCTCTCCGCTCCAAAAGAGAAACTGTGACCTCTGTGCCCCTCTGTCCACTCGCCTGTCCCCCCACCAACCCGGGAGCGCAGGGGACGTACCGTTGATGATCCGGGCGACCCGCCATAGCCGGAGCAGAATCAACAGGCCAAGAGCCTCAAACTCATGCTTCCGGAACAGGAGGATGATGTCAAGGACAAAGGACACCACCACCACGACGGTGTCCAGGATTTCAAACTTGTGGTGGAAGAACTCCAGGCGGAAGACAAATATTTTGAAGAAAATCTCCACCATAAAAAAGGTCAAGATGACAATGCTCATGTAGTGGAACACCTGAAGAGAGACGGTCCAGGCTCGTCATGTGCTGCGGCAGGCCACACAGACAAGCTGCCCCAGGGCACCTGTCTACTCACCCATCCCACACTCCCGCTGGTACCCATCACCGTTCTGGGCACACTGCTGGGAGCACCACTGACAAGGGCCCACCTCTGCTCTTTTTTTTTTTTAAGATTTATTTATTTATGCATACAAGCTGGGGTACAGGCCAGAGGTGTGGGGGTGGTGAGAGGATTCACCATTGACAGAGTGGGGAGCAGAACAGGCAGATCTACTGAAGTACACTGCTGAGGGGAGCAGCGGGGAGACAGGAGAGGTCTGCTGTGCCATGTGGGAAGCTCCCTGGCCGGGGATCAAACTCGTGCTGCAGTGGCTGCTGATAGCTTCATAGTGCTGAGACTTAACCCCTGGTGCCACCAGGGAGGCCTCAGGTCTGCTCTTTGAAGGGCTGTGGCCACATCTGAAGTGGCAGGCATGTGAGGAGTCTAGAATTTATCCTACAGCTAAGCTCACAGTGGCCCAAAGACACCTTGAAGGTGATCTGTGGCAGCATTGTCTGCAGACCCAAACACTTATTACGGCAGTTACAGGCGAGAAATACCAGCCAGAAGGCCTCATCAAATGCGTGCTGGCACCCCCACGTGGAGCACTACGCGAGTGTTAAAAAGACCGAGGCTGACTGTAGCACGAGGCGTCATCCAGGTGGAGGTGGAGGGAGAGAGTGCCCGCATCACGATGCACGGGTGCTAGTCTTGACTAGCGTAGCCATGTCTGTGCTGGGGCAGGAAAAGGGCCAGGTCAGGGGGACATCTTGGGTCAGAAAGCAAGGAAATGCTCAAAGACTGTGGGGACAGAAGAGCCTCACAGCGACCACAAGTAGGACAATCTGAACACGGAAAGGAATGATTATGGACGAAATATGCCGAACACAAACAAAAACATCCCCAAGTCCACAGTGATGCACACGTACATGTGCGCACGCAGAGGGAGGAAAGGGAAGTTCTCCTTCATAAACAGATTATCAACTGCTCGATGCAAAGGAAAGACAGAATTAGAAAGCGCCAGTTTATATCCCCCAGGGTAGTCGCCAACTCAGGCGACCATCAAGGACTAAAAAGACATGGGGACTAACGAAGAAGGTATAGCACAAACTGGTTATGAAATTAACGATAATTTTTTTAAGGTATGATAATGTGATCCTGGTTCTGGAGGAGAAACAGCATCTTTTTCGGCATGATGACGTATTTAGGGGTGTCTTTTAAATAGACTAAAATATATGTGTGTGTTGGGCCTCCCTGGTCGTGCAGGGGTTAAGTCTCAGCACTATGAAGCCATCGGCAGCCACTGCAGCACCAGTTCGATCCCTGGCCAGGGAGCTTCCCACATGGCGCAGCAGACCTCTCCTGTCTCCCCGCTGCTCCCCTCAGCAGTGTCCTTCAGTAGATCCGCCTGTTCTGCTCCCCACTGTCTCTGGTGAATCCTCTAACCCCCCACACCTCTAACACCCCAGTTCTTGTTTGCATAAATGAATAAATCTTAAAAAAATACATATGGGTGTGTTTGTGGGTATGGCAAATACAGCAAAATGTGTATTTGCCATTTTTCATAATACAAAGTTGAGGAAAAACAAGGCAGTGAGCACAGCAGGTATGTTATGGCCTCTACTGTCAAACAGAGAGGAGGGGGGCAACAGCGGGCCTGCCACTGAGGGGAGCTGAGACCGCCTGGGAGGGGCGGTGCTGGGGAGGGGCTGGATATTTTCTTCTCGCCCTTTCACAACACTTGGAAAGACACTGATGCATTATCAATTGCCTTTTTAGGAGAGGGGTGCGGGGAGAGGCTTTGAAGCCTCCCCTTCTTCTATGGCGCCGGGGGCCCTTTTAGGTGGGTGCACGGCCCTCAGGGAAATGGCTCAGTCACTCGTCAGGGAGTAAAGGAGGGGCACGCACCCCGTGGCCACCGAGCGCCACTTGAGGAGGGTGGAGGGGCCCTGCTCTCCTGCCTCTGGGGGGTGGAGCGTGTCACCCTCTGCTCAGAACCTCCCTCTGGATTCGGGGAGGCGCCCTGGTCCTGGGAGATGAGGGTGCCTGCTGGCAGGAAAGGCTCCTCGGTGTCTGGAAAGGAAGACAAGGCCCCGGGTGCCACCCCGACTGCTGTCCCCCATGCCAGTGACGGAGGAGGCGCGTGACGCGGCACGCAGGCATCTGCCGGCGCCCTACCTGGAAGGCATATTTATTCTTGTCGGGCTGGATGATCTTCAGGTCCAAGATGAGCTCGGCGAGCACCAGGAGGGCGTCCAGAATCACCAGGCAGATGACGGTCACCTGCACACCAAGAGAAGGCCAAGAACAGACCTGAGCCAGACCCTTCATGGTCACGGACTGGGCTGGCAGTGCAGACCACGGGGCGGAGATGCCGAAGGTGGGAGGCCACTGCCCCTCCTCAGGAGGGCAGAGGGCGGCTCCCTGGATAGAGCCCCCCAGGCCTGTCACTCTGGCACTGCTGCCCTCCCGGCCTCTGCACGGCTCAGGTACTGAAGCTGGGTCGGAGCCAGCCTCTTCCTACCCATTCCCCATTTCCTAGCATCTCGTAAGCCAAACTAGTTCCTAGATGACAGAAAATAAGTTTCTAGAAGTTTGAATTTTTCTACCTCTGGGGACTGTTCTTCCCAGAGTAAGCCCAGGACAGATGTTCGACAAATAATCCAGCCTCAGACATGAGTCGCAGAAGGACCTGCAGGGACTGGCGACTCCAGGGCGTGGGTCTCACTGACATCTGTTCAGAAACCTGAAACCCCCGCCCCAACCCCCACTCGCCCGCTGGGGTGGGGGGGGTGCATCCTGGGCTTCCAGAGCACAGCACGTTGGCGCAGGGAAGACAGCTGGAAGGACGCTGGGGCCTGCTGGGGGGCGGGGTGGCCTCGTGGCTGGTGATGGGGGCGGCAGAACGACATGGTGATGACAGCGAGGGCACTGACGGCGGGGAGATGGAATGGCCTTTGGAGACCGTGGGGCTGAGTTGGGGCGATGGAAGCGCTGGCAATGGGAGGAACCCCGAAGGACACTGTGCGTCTCTTCCCCTGGCCATTCCGGACCACCCCCTCCTTCGCCGGGTCCTTGCCTCTCTTGTGCTCGGGTAGACAGATCTGGCCTCTGCAAATTCACCTGCCATCGTCTTGGCCTTCAAGTTGAAATGAACCAAGTCCGGGCCTATGTAAGAAGGGACCCTCAAACCTTTTGGCCGCTCTGACCTGTGACTGATTATTTGAGTAAGTCAAGGACTCGATGCGGCCCGCTGCGACACGCGCGTGGCAAACTGCTCGGTGGTGGAGATTTTCCATGTCTCCAAATTCAGCAGCTTCATGAAGGTTCAATCCTCTGGTGGGGTTTTTTCTTCTTCACCCTCGGTTTTATGGGCTACAGGGAGCTGAGTGCTCCTCTGGTTTAAAACCACGACCCAGGGATATTAAACGCAAACCGAGTATTTCGGCCATAAAAAGGGATGAAGTGACTCGGACGAGCCTAGGAGGTAAGAGGCTGTGGGCGAAGCCAGTCGCGGAAGTCCCAGATTGGCAGGGTGTGTTACAGGAAAAGTCCAGAACGGGCAAATCTAGACACAGAAAGTAGATGAGTGGCTGGTGGGGGCAGGGAAGAGGCCGGAGAGTTACTGTGTGAGGGGTGTAGGAGCCCTCCTTGGGGTGATGAAAACGTCCTGCAGCGAGGCAGTGGTGACGCCACACCGTGCTGTGAACGTGCCAGTGAGAGCCGCGGACGTGTTCACGTTACGACAGTTAACTATAGAGTTCTCCGGCCCACCTGGGACTATGCAGGTGCCTCTCTCTGTCTTTCTCCTTTTCCTAATAAACCTGTCCTTTTAAAGTGTAAAAAATAATAAAATAAAATGATTAACTCTTTTATGTGAGTCTCACTAAAAATAGAAAAGAGAAAGATTCAAGGTCATAAAACCACAAGGTCCAAGTCCCAACCCTCAGCGCTGTGAACATTCGTCTCCACGGCCCTGAATCGCTGGTTCACAAGGCAGAATTATTTCCAAGGGGAGTCATGTCACAAGGAAAAATGCAGAGAATTCAGGGAAACTTAGTTAATTCCAAATCCTCAGCTGGTGGCAGAGAGGCGCAGAGTGCCGGCCGTGGGCCAGCTCCCAGCATCCCATCAGCCTGGCCCACACTCACCTCTCAGCACTGCTGGGCCTGGGCACTAATGCCAGGCCAGTTGCCTTCCCCACCCTGGGAAACGGGCTGGCCACATTCTCCCCCCAGCACAACAAAGGGAGCACGGCGTGAAGTCGCGTGGGAGAGGCACAGGAGCCCAGCCCGCGAGCAGGCAACGCAAGGCTCCTTGACTGTACGCCGTCCTCCCCGGCTTGGCTACCCAGCCAGTCCATGGCTCCCGCAGAGGCTGAGAGAGCCCACATTCTCTTCCCTGGGTCATGCACCCCGTGTAAGAGATGAGAGCAGTTAACATAGATCATGTCACCCTGGTTGTCTCCAACTGTAAGAACAGGTAGATTGCATCCAAGGAAGGGATTCCAGAATCTTCTGGTATGCTGATTCGCTGGCAAAACTCAAAGGCTCTGAACCAGCAGCACCAGCTCCAATATGGCCTTCCTGCTTCCAATCCTACGAATCTGGTCACATACCTCCCCGCCGCCCATCACCACCCCCACACACTCAGAACTTTCCAGGGCCTTCTCTTGCCAAGGGATCCCAGGAGCCCTCTCAAGTCAACCTCAGGCCTGCGCCTGGAAAATTCCTTCCTCTCCACCCACGCAGCTCTCTCCTGCCCAACCTTCAGGTGGCAGGTGAAATGCGGCCTCCTTGCCCTCCCAATCCCAGACCAGCCTCCACCCGCCCCAGATCTCTGGGGCCACACCGCTTCCCTGCAGACATCCCTGCTGCACTGGAGCAGCATCTGATTGCTGGGAGGCCTGGCTCTCCACGGAGCACGGATCCTCTCTGAGGGCAGGAGGTGCCTGCCTGCTCACCCCTGTGCCCCTACATACAGTAGGTGCTAAGAAGCCACTGTTGAGGGAAGGAATAAATGCCTCTTTTATTTTACAAACATCTTTTTCCCCCAGTAGACCCTTGGGGGTGGGAGGATGGCTCAGAAGGCCCCCCATCCACGTGGCCCAGTCAGGGGGTCCTCCCTGAGAGGGCTCCCCTTGCAGCTGGAAGGAAGCTGCTCTTGAAATTGAGGGTTTGGGATTTCAACCTCAACAACTTAATACCACGTTTCCTTTCCTGTCTCAGGCGCAGGGAGGGAGCGGAGCTGAGGGAGGGCTGGCTTGCTAGGCTCGCTTTGCTTCTCGAAGCCACCAGAGAATGAATAAAAGACCAAAATATTTTTTTTCCTATTTTACCCTGGAACAAAGTCAGGGATGGGAGAGGCAGGGGCTGCTTCCCTCTGCTTCCAGGAGGAACTGGTTTATCTTGGTAGAAAATGTCACTTGCAGCAGCGCCGCCCCCAAAGGGCTCCATGTGATTCCATTTGAGATCTGGGCTAACGAGGGGGAGCTGCACACTTCCCTCATGTCCCTGGGCCTTCTGCGTTCTCCTGGGCCTTGGAAGTAGCTCCCAGACACCTGCCTGCCCCGTCTCAGAGGGCCCCAAGCCTGCACCTGTCCTTCAGAACTGTAAGATTTCATGAGTCTTGTAGAGGTTCATTTTCTGAATAAAAGTGTTGCGCCCCAAAGAAAAGAAAGAATGAGTGAGTGAAAGGAAGAAAGCTCCACGCTCTTTGCTTTTCGGTGAAGACATGTCGCCCTCTCATGTTCTCCCCCAAACCACACCTGGAGGCGGGTAGTGGGTTAAGCCAGGCAGATCTCCTGGCATCACTCCAGAAAAGAGGAGCCCGAAGCCCATGGCATGGCACCCACCTGGCCTTGGGCAGCTCCAGGCAGACGCTCAGTATTGGCTGAACAAACATAGGGATGTGTTTCCTGCCTCGTTTTACCCTTTACTTTCTGTGTGTGCGCACACACGCGTGCGTGAGGAAATTTGCATAACATAAAATTTACCAGTTCAACCATTTTAAAATTGGCAGAAAGTTCAGTGGCAGGAAGCACATTCACAACACCCCCCCCCCATTTAGTTCCGGAACACTCCATCACCCCAAAGGGAAACCTGTATCCATTGAGCGCTCACTCTCTAGTTTCTTCCTTCCCTCCAACGTGTGGAACCACCAAGCTGCTCTCCGTCTCCGGGGACTGAGCTGTGCTGAGCTCCCCGTATCTGTGGCCATACACGCAATACCCGCTGCTCTGCTTCATGCTACCAAGGGCCTTCCGCGTCCCAGCCAGCGTCAGGGCCTCACTCCCTTGCACGGCTCAGTGTGGACAGAACACATCTTGCACATCCCTTCATCGGGTGGGCATTTCACTGGCCCACCCAGTGGGTTATGATTTATCTGACCCCTGATGACGGGCACCTGGCACGTGGTCAGTGCTGGACAGACATGAGCCCAGTGAGTGAGTGAGGAGGTGCAGGGACAGCCCCCCGACTGCCGTGTGACTCTCAGCTGAATGCCTGCCCCACCCGGGCATCTCGGGCTTCTGCCCACCTACCTGAAACCGGTGGGAGCTGAAGAGCTTCCTCAGTGTGGTCCTGAAGTCAAGCAGGGGCCTGGGCGCCGGCGCGGGGGCCGCAGCTGGGTCGGGGGCCCTGCCCTCCTCACCGGACGCGGGCACGGCCGATGGCGGCTCCTCTTCCTCCTCCTCCTCTTCATTCTCCCATTTCTTGTAGTTGATATTCCAGGAATGGTAGTCATCTCCGACGACCGTGAAGTGCCGCAAGAACTTGCTCATCCTCTCAGCAGGAGCCACCCTGGGCCGGCGGGTGACGACCTGAAGGGAGGGGACAGACAGCCAGTGCTCAGGCAGGGCGGCCGCCCAGCCCGTCCGGTCCACTCCGGCCCCAGGCTGCTCTGTGGGGAGCAGGGCCCCCACCAGGCTGGGCCACAGGGGCCAAGACAGTCTCGGTGCTTAGGCCACCGCGCAAGCTGGAGACTGCGGGGTCACGGTGGTTTCTTGTGCTTTTATTTTTGGAATCCAGGGTCCCAGGGCCCGTGAGGCAACAGGAAACCCCAGACCCCAGCAGGCCTGCCACTGTGGTCCGGGTGGCAGTAACCAACAGAACTGGTACTGCAGCCTAGTCACAAAATACCCACCACAGGCCCACGTGTGAGAACCGGAAAAATGGGCCCACGCTTCAGAGACATCACAGTCCGAAAGCCCAAGGTGAGAGCTGGCGGGCGGGGGAGGGGGGAAAGTCAAAAGTAAAAGTACCCGGTGCGTCACAGAAGAGTGAAGGCCAAAATAAAACTTTTTTTCTATTTTACCCCGGAACAAAGTCAGTGATGGGAGAAGCAAGCACTTCTCTGTTTCCAGGGAGGAACTGGTTTATTTTATTCGAGGGGGGTCTCTTGCAGTATCATCTCCAAAATAGCTCCTTTTGGGAACTTCGTGTAAGAGATCAGCTATTGAGAGGTGAGTAGCAAATGGATCTTTCCTAAGTTCCTTGAGTGCCATTTTAAATACATGGTGGACAGTTTAAAGACACAGAATGTCAAAGCAAAAAGTAATTCTCACCTTTTTGCTCAACTTACTCTACCAGATATCCATTTCTTTATAAAGTTCAATAATGAAAGCTTTTGGGTATGAGTACCAGAATAGAGGATATAATCAGTAGAACAGGAAGAGAGCCCAAACAGACCTAGGTCCCTGTGGAAAGCTGGATGTGATGGTGGTGGCAGTCCCAGCTCAGTGGGAAAAGGCCGGAGAGATTAAGACAACTGGTTTTCCCAACAGGAAAAAAAAAAACAACATCTCTACCTCATACTACACATGAAATGGATCTTTCAGATATATTAACATAAATACATAAATGTATAGAAAAAAGTAAAAGTCTTAGCACAAAATATAGGCAAAAATCTTCAGGATCTTAGGATGGGAAAAGATTGCTTAAATAAGTCACAATACGGGCCTCCCTGGTGGCACAAGGGGTTAAGTCTCAGCACTATGAAGCTATTTGCAGCCACTGCAGTATGAGTTCCATCCCCTGCCAGGGAGCTTCCCACATGGCGCAACAGACCTCTCCTGCCTTGCCTGCTGCTCCCCTTAGCAGTGTACTTCAGTGGATCTGCCTGTTCTGCTCCCCACTCTGTCTCTGATGAATCCTCTCACCACCCCACACCTCTGGCCTACACCCCAGTTCTTGTATGCATAAATAAATAAATAAATCTTTAAATAAAAAATGTATAAGGGCCTCCCCGGTGGCGCAGTGGTTAAGCGCTGCGCTGTGGAGCTGTCGGCAGTGGCGATACGAGTTCGACGCCCGGCCAGGGAGAATCCCACATGGTGCGGCAGACCTCTCCTGCCTCGCCCGCTGCTCCCCTCAGCAGTGTATTTCTGATCTGCCTGTTCTGCTACCCGCTCTGTCTCTGGTGAACCCCCCTCGCC